>JBBBDQ010000457.1:2975000-3050000 GCA_037127315.1 Ascarosepion bandense
ACATCCTGAAGGGATAGGGCACATAGAAGAAGTCGTCGACATTTTTAAATTGGTCCTTCAGTGAGAGCAAGATGATCACACTTTATCTAGAAGTCAGTCAGTCAGTTAACTGCCATATGTGATACATGCTTGGGTGATCATGTCTCTTTATATCCATGACTGACAAGGCAGAAGATTTTACTGCAGTAAGTTGCCATTTCTTTCTGCGGTAGACTATTTATCAACGGAAGCTATAGAACCTCATGTCCAGCTATTCAACCTAAAGCTGGAGGGAAAAGAGATGGATTAATACCTTTCCCAGGGGTATTTGTGTGTAAGTGAATGAAATGAAATGAATTCGAGTGGAATTCGAACTCGGTTCTCTGATTTCTTATTCTCGGCTAAATAGTGTCTGATATCCTGCATATTTCAATTGCACCTTTTAATTGTTTATAGTAGGATCGAAACCTATGTACCGTGTTTCTTCAGAACGTAGGCGATCGTGACCTTCCACAACTTCCTATTCCTTGTAGCGCTACCATCCATTTGCTCAAGCCCATCAAGTATGCCATGAGTTGCTTTTCCCCTATCTCTCTGTTCCTCTATTTGTCCCATGAGTATTAGATTTTCCCCGCCCTCATTCTTCATTAGGTGTCTTAGAAACTACACCCGTCCTTTTCTGGGTTTCATCAAAAAGCTCGTCGTTGCTTACATGTTTGGTCCATGGTATCCTCAGCATTCTTCTGTAGAACCACATTTCGGTTGCTTCAAGTATTTCCTTCATCTTTGTCGTTTTTGGGATCATCTCCAGTTTTCACCTCCACTTCACTAGGACGGACATGACTTCTCAATGATTGTTACGCACAGTTTTAAACCAATCCTATTGTGGCACAGTTTATATCGGCTCGGAACGAGAAACCGGGGAGCCGAGTTCGAATTCCAGTTGAATCCATTGTATTCACTTACGCGCAAATACCCTTGGGAAAGGTATTAATCCGTCTCTTCCTTCCAGTTATGGGTTAAATAACAGGACAGATTGCGTTCTATAGCCTTGGTCGGCAACCAGTCTACCGCAGAAAATAATGGCAACCTACTGCGGGATAGTCTTCTGCCCAGTCAGTCATGTCTCTTTCGAGACATGATCGCCCAAGCGTGTATCACGTATGGCACTTAACTGACTGACAATTTATTTCTGGAAGAGCTCACTTCAGGAAACTATAGGTAACGATAAACACGTCACTAGAGATCATATCTGAAACTAACTTAGCCGGTGCTTCGGCTGGGTCGATTCCCTTTATTCCAGGGTAGCTTAGGTTATATCATAGCATAAAATGTTTTGATTGTTTTAACAAGCAAGGAAGTTTACCAGTGTGTGTTTTTTTTTTGAAGGAATGAACATGAACATGGATCTTAAACATATATAAGTAATTTGATTCTTTTGTGCTTCATACAAATATGAAAATATAACGAATTCAGATTAAATACAGATCAGAACCCAACAGAATGATAGAATGAAGAACAAATAAGAAACTTATAGATTTAACATGCTTCACTTTTAATAAAACTTCTTCAGAGAATGAGACAAAGAGAAAAGAGTCATGCTATTTTTATTTTTGTTTCATTTTCATTAGTTAAGCAGGCTTCGCGTGCATTTGATTTGTTAAGTAGCATTAGTTTAAGATACAGCCTTCTGAAACTCAGAGATTATGCATTCTTTCGAAATGCCCACAAAATAACGGGGTCCAAGCCCAACTGGAATTTTTAAGCGTCTACCTTAAGCGTTTCAGATATGAAAGTCATGTCCAAATATTTTCTATGACACACTTTTATATTCCTTTTGTTCTATCACTCCATAAAGAATTTTGATTTTATTACAAGGTTACGCCATTAGCATCGACTTTTGTCCATCGTCTTTTTTGTCTCCTCTATTACTTCTGTGTGCGTGCGTGAACGCGCATATAATTTTGTATGAAACAAATTCCTTATGCTTTACAGTGATGTATCTATACAATATTGGTTCTTTGATTTTATTTAACGTCATATCAACCTATATATATATATATACGCATCGCTCATTCGATAATGAATTGGATCACTCTGGCTATTGGGCGTGTTTATACCCGCTAAAAAGCCTGCTTTCTTCTGCCGGACGCTCGTGGCCTAGTGGTAGAATCGCCGACTAACGCCGATTCGGTCGGGTTTCGAATCCTGGGTTTAGGAAGCTAACGGAGTCTAACGTACTGATTCGCTGGAATACCAGCGAAACAGATCTGTCTGTGGATGACTATAGTATATATATATATATATATATATATATATATATATATATAAATGCCGAAATCTAAATATTTTGAACATAATTTTCTGGTTTCAGCTAGAGATAAAATGTGTTGTTGGGCATTTGCTATGAAAACGTATAGTTGGTAATTATACTATCAGTCAGTTAAGTGCCATACGTGATACACGTTTGGGCGATCATGTCTCGAAAGAGACATGACTGACTAGGCAGAAGATTATCCCGCAGTAGGCTGCCATTGCTTTATGCGGTACAATGGATGTCAGTCATAGCTGTAGAACCCAATCTATCTTATTTAACCCATAACTGGAAGAAAGAGGCGATTAATACCTTTCCGAAAGGTATTTGTGCGTAAGTGAATGCAACGAATTCAACTGGAATTCGAACTCGGCGCCCCGATCTCTCGTTCCGAGTCGATATCCACTGCACCAGAACACACATCCGTAATTCTACTATGAATATTTAAAAATGTATTGCTGGTAGTTTCACTATAAAATGTATTAGGTTTTCATTTTTTTGTTTGGGGAGGGGTTACTATTTGACCATACCTGGGATCCCAATAGGTGCTATGAATGCGAGTCAGGGTAAACCTCAGAATAATTCAAATCTGGTTCCACGCTCCTCAAAACCATCGATCTCTCGTTCAGAGACTTTACTGCCAGATGTAGTGTATACAACAATGAATCAAACACGGTCTCCTTGAGGCATTTTTGAAATTTAAGAATTAAAATTAGTCAAATAACCAGGTGTGATCGTGGGAATACTGTCTGAGGTAAAATTTAACAAAAATAAACAGAGCCAATACACTAAAAAAATTAAATTATTGCTATGAGACAATTCTGATACCATTATTACATTATTTGGGAAGAAAGTACCGATCCCGACACGTGCGGTCGAAAATGGATCTCCAGGCAACAAACGTAACCGTTGAATAAATTGTGCTACTGCGATCACGTAACCATAAATATTTAGTATACAAAGCACTCAGACAGAAGTCTGAGTATTCTGCGTTGCGCAGAATTTTCATTGTCAGACTCTTCAGGCGTAGAGGAACCCAGACTGAACTTCGGAAGGGCAGTTTCGTCTGGGGGAAAATATACAATAAATTCTTGCTCAAGGGCTTTGATTTCCTACTTAAATGACCTTGTGTCAAGTCCATTTCGCGCATACGCTCTCGTGGGGAGGTAGACATCGTCCTGTGTTGTACATCCTTCCGGTGTTATACATCATTGAAGAGATTCTTTCTAGAGTGTATTATTCGAGAAAATTATTCCAAGAACATTATTGTATATTATTCCAAGGATTCGTTTAATACGTTGACTTTACGCAAAGATACCGAAATATTATAACTAGCGAGTTAACAAAAGTTCCCTACAGAATAACTTGACGAAAATTAATGTTATAAAAATCATATCGTTTATTATATAAAATCCAAAGAAGAATCAGCAATATTACTGGTCCGTATCTGGCGGCTCGGCCTCGGTTACTTAAGATTGTCTCTCTGGGTCTTTTCTATAACTACTTTCATAGTAATTGCTCAGATGAGCTCTTCGCTATGGCACGAAGACTTTTTGATTTAAGCGTTATAGACTGGCGTCGGGATCTCAATTTACAGTTGAGCTAGCTAGATGGTGCCGTAAATTCTACTGTAACAATTTATTTTCTTGCACATCTAGCTTATCAAACTCCCTTCCGGCCTCATAATTTCCAGCCAACTTTAATCTGTAAAAATTTAGATGCAATGTCAATCGCTATATAATGTCCTACATTTTTTATTTTTTTGCTTCCCGTTCATTATTAAATTTTTCTATTTCCAATTCTTCCACACCCTTTAAACTCTTAGTAACAGCGATTTCAGAAAATAATATATTTTGCTATATTATATATTATGTAAGAAATTTACCCCGCCACCAAAAAAAAAAAAAAAAAAAAAAAAAAAAGATACAAAGATATTTACATATCTGGATCAGTCAGTTAAATGCCATACGTGATATACGCGTTAGGCAATCATGTCTCGAAAAAGACATGACTGACTGGGCAGAAGATTATCCCGCAGTAGGTTGCCTTTGCTTTCTGCGTAGACTGGTTGCTAACCAAGGCTATAGAATCCAATCTGTTTTATTATTTAATTTATAACTGGAGGGAAGAGACGGATTCATACCTTTCCCAAGGGTATTTATATGCAAGGAATTGAACTGGAATTCGAACTCGGCTCCCCGATTTATCGTTCCGAGTCGATATCCACTGCACCGCTACGCACATGAAAGTCTCATCAGTGAACTTTGCTTTTCCTTTGTAATTCGGTCAGTGACCTTTTTGTTTGTACGTGTCAGCTGGAAATACTTGGGGTTGAATATTCTCTTTACTTCCCTCTATGATGTTCTTCACGAGACGATCTAATTTGACGTTAGAGATTCGACAATTACACAATGTAAGAAAAAAAATCGCATTTTTTTTCTCGTATGTGAGTAATTATACTATCACTTTGTCGTGTCCATAAACAAATAAAAATTAACTATAGTGTCAAAAATAATTATAATGAAATAATTATAATTAAAATTATCATTTATTTACTCATTCTAAACCTATAAGAAACGACCAGACTTTTCTCCTCAACACGCAAACACCTGACATTATCCCTGTCAGACAAGTAGTTCGCAAAAATAGATCGCTAACACGATGAACATTTCATCTCTTCACTTTTCAGAACATAATAGTATGTTACCTTTCAGCATAAACAAAAATTCGAGGTAAGAAAACCCCAGACAATTCTTGTATTTTTTTTAATTTTTTATTTTTTCAGCTAAATTATCTGGGCACTCACTACACACACATCTCTCACATATATCTAAACTTATTTTATAAATGGAACTTTGTCTCTATGTGTGTGTATATATGTGTTACTTATAGACTCCGAAACGGCTGAACCGATTTTCTTGAAAATTTACACAGTTGTACTATAAGCGTCTGCGTGTGTTATTAGCTATCTTTTGCGTCGAGGTACCCGCCGATAAATATCGATAATCGAAAAAAATCATGTTATAGGAGTGGTCCGATTTTAATCAAATTTGATACACTCATAGACAAAGACATAAGAAACGATATTCAGAAGTTTCAAGTTTGCAGTTCTTACAATAGTGCAGAAAATCGATAATATATATGCCTATATATAAAAGGCAAGATGTTTGTGTCTGTTTATCTGTCTGTATGTCCTTTATATAAATCCACAATTTTTATCCGATTCTCACCAAACTTCAAAGTTTGAGTTACATCCATTCATTTTTCTTTCAGTCTCCGGTTTCGCTTTAACTGGAAACAATTATTGCCTTTTACTCTTTCGTGCCAACGTCTAAAGAGTCTGAGCTCCAGGACCATGGATTAGTTTTAAAGCTTTCATTACATCCGAGCAACGCCGGGCTATACTGCTAGTATATATATATATATATATATATATATATATATATATATATATATATTAGATGCGATTGGTAAATTGTCGCAATTATTTTATTATTTCAAATATTTTATGCTAGTATATACATAGATTATACTTTCATGATATACCTATCTATACAATTGTCTGTCTGTCTGTCTCAGTACTTTTATTTTCATTTCAGTATCTAGTACTGGTAGTATATATATATGTATATATATATATATATATGAAATATGTTTTTATCTTGTCATTCTATTTGATTACGATCCATATTTGATCTACATTTGACTCCAAACTGAAACTTTTACTCAGTAATACTGTCTCTCATTTCTGGAACGCCAGATATTAAATAATAACCATTTGTTTTTGTTTCCAAACCTTGTTTCTCATTTTACGAGTATTTTTTGTATCTGTAAATGTTAGAGGATTTATAATTATTTACTCAGTTATACTTCCTTTACACGCCGTCTTACGGATGGGAGACGACTGAGATTGTGAGAATAATGAAACAAACATTTGATACTTTTTCTTTTTTTTACCTCTCCGGGCTAAGAACAGACTTCGTCTGAACGTCAAAGCTTTTCTCTTGAGATTTAGGCGTCAGAAGGAAGCAAGAGAAATTGTGGTAAAAAAATGTCTCTCGCGATGTATCGTAGTAGGTGTCTGTCTGTCTTTTTTTTCTTTTTTTTTTTCAGTGATGTTTACCCTGTATAAGGCCCAAGAGCCACTCGATGCAGTTTATGCAAACATGTAGGAAAGATAACGGTTATCGTTAGACTTGAACAGATCAAGATTTTAGTGATCGGAGGAAATACCGTCATGCTGTTTCTCATTTTTATGTGTGTGTCTCTGTCTGTCTATTTACTCGGTTCTAAATTCCCTGCAGGAATATCGTCTATATTAGGATACAGAACTTGAAAATTGGATATATATTTCCAGTGCAGGAGAAAATGTTATCTGCCAGTTTATTATTATTATTATTATTATTATTAATAATAATAATAATAATTATGTCAGTTTTCATTATAAATCGATTTCTGCTATGGTCGCATTACCCACCAAGTCTGCAAGAAGACCTAAGGCAGGTAGTGGTGTGTTGTTATGACTCCATTTTCTCCTTAGAGTGTGGGCTGTACGTAACAAAACATTTTTCTTTGTATATCTTTTAAGCTGGGGTTTCCAGTGATTCTTTCAATGTTTTTGTTCCATTTTGTTTATCATCCCAAGTGCACCTACTATCACTGGTACGATTCTTGTTTTCAATTTCCATATTTTTTTCTATTTCAATTTCCAGGTCTTCATATTTTGACAGTTTTTCGAATTCCTTGGTTGCTATGTTACAATCCGCTGGATAAGCCATATCAATTAATAAGCATGTTTTTTCTTTGTTTTTTTTCCCAATCTGTTTGCTTCAATTTTTCTGTTTGTATAAATGGTGTAATCCCATAGAATGGTGACATCTTCTATTTCTGTAACCGGTGCTGGGTGATGTTCATTCCAGTGTTTGTTTACAGATTTTCCATAGTGTTTGCACCTTCTTTAGTGTAAATATTGCCGTACTCTATCGGGACGATTTTTATATTCATTTGGGGCAAGTACAGAACATCGTAAGATTAGATTATCTATTGTTGCTTGGTATTTATCACAGAACCTGCATTTTGAAGCCACATTATTACGTATATTTGCTTGAAATTTCTTAGTGAAAAGACTTTGGTCTTGCGCATCAGGAATAAAGCCTTCAGTCTCAGACTTTAATCCAGATGCACGTAACCATCGATGAGTATTTAACTTTATCAACATTGGGTTTATTAGCACGTTCTGGATATTGGCCATGCAGAGGTTTGTCTTGCCAGCGTGGTTTCATCTGTTCAAGAGCTTTATCCTTGGCTTTCATTTTCATATTTTTTGCCACACTAGTTGGTTCTTAGCTTCCGCTTTGCTTTTTTACAGAATCTACTAAATGTAAATCTTGTTTGTAATTACTGCCTTCTTTTATTATTGAATATTTTTTCTTTCTGTTTTCATGTTGTTTGACTAACTGTATCATCCAGTCCTTTGTTGTTTCTATGTATGTTAGTAAGTCAATAGTTGTTGTCTTGTATGACAATTCTAGCTGAGTAAGACCTCTTCCACTTTCTTTACGGGGTATGTATAGACGGTCTACATCAGCCTTTGGATGATGCATCTTATGCTGAGAAAGAAGTTTTCTTGTGTTAGAATCCATTCGTCTGATGTCGTTTAAAGTCCAGTTTAAGATGTTGAAACTATATTGGACAACTGGGATTGCAAGGCTATTAATGGCCATAATTCTGTTCTGAGAATTCAATTCAGTTTTTAATATCATTTGTAGCCTTCTATAGTACTCTTTACGCACTATTTCTTTCATTTTTTTATGGTGAATGTTTGTACTTTCATTTACACCTAGGTATTTATAAGCTTCTTCTGGTTTCAATTCTTTTATTGTTACAGCAGGGTCTAAGTTAATTGAGGATGTTTCTTGTAGTGATCCACGTAAAACTGTAGCTTTAGCACATTTATTCAAATTGAATTTCATTCCAATGTCTTCGCTGAAGCATTTTACAGTTTGCAGAAGACCTTCTAGCTCATTATCATTCTTAACATACAACTTTAAGTCATCCATGTAAAATAGATGGCTTATTTTCTTTTGGCCTATTTTATAACCACATTCTGTCTTTTTAAGTTGACTGGTTAGTGCTATTAATGATATGTAGAATAGTAAGGGAGACAAAGAATCACCTTGAAATATACCTCTTTTGATGTTTATTTCATCAGACTTATAGCTTCCATTTACATGATTGAGGTAAAGGGTTATTTTTCATATAGACATGCACTGTTTGATGAAATTGATGATGACGGGTGATATCTTGTAGATATTTAAAGTCTTTAAAATCCATGAATGTGACACACTATCGAATACTTTATGATAATCTATCCAGGCAGTACTAAACTTTTTCTTTGTACTGTAGCAGTTTTCCAGGATGATTTAGTTAATAAGCAATTGGTCTTTACATTCGTAACAGCCACGTTTGCACCCTTTTTGTTCAAGCGGTAACATGTCATTTCTTTCTAAGAATAAATATGTCTGTTTTGTTAAAATAGATGTTAATAGTTTATATGTTGTCGGAAGACATGTAATTGGTCTGTAGTTTTTCGGGTTGTTTGTGTCACCATTCTTGGGTAGAAGAAATGTAATTCCTTTGGTCATCCATGCAGCAATTTTAGTGGGATCGTCAACCATTTCTTGAAGTTCTTTGGCTAGTTTTTTATGTGCTGTATTTAAATAATATAGCCAAAAGTTAGGAATTTTATCTATACCTGGAAATTTCCAATTGTGTGTTTTTTTTAGTGCAAATCTAACATCCTCTTCTGTAATTCCATTCCATGTCTGTTCTGGTTTATTTTTTATTCGTTCTATCTTTTGTGCAATCCAATCTACTTCTTTGTTATGTTCTTTAGGGCAAGCCCATATTTTTTCCCAGAACTGTGTAACTTCTTCCATTTTGGGGGGAACTGTCACTTCAATTCTTTTTTTACCTATTTCCCTGTAAAATTTCTTTGCTTCGGTTTGAAAAATCTTGTTTTGTCTGTAGAATCTTGATCTTTTCTCATAGCGTCTTATTCTTTGAGCTTTCAGTTGTATTGTTTGCTTTATATTTTCCTTAGTTGATAGGACTTCATTTTCATTTCTAATGTTGTATTTTCTTTCGACTCTTCTGCTTTTCCTAGTTCTTACATTTATTCCTCTAGTCAGTTCATCCAGTACTGATAGTTCACTTCTAAGTTGATCGATTTCTTTTTCTATTTTTCTTTTCCGATTTTCTTTTTCTATTTTTCTTCATGTCTGCGAGACTGCCTTGTTTTTAATTTGATGTTCAATTTTTTTGTTGCTGCTATTACTGATGCATATATTGCTTCATTGAGATTTAGATGAGTGTCTTCTTCATCCAAAATTAATTTGAGTGCTGCATTGTAGAGTCTAATAGTTCGGAGGTTATGCTTTGTTGGTTGTAATTTTGGGAGCTGTTCTCGTTCCTCCATTGCAATATTTTGTATTTGACTTATATGGTTCTTGATTTCTTCCTTGTCTTCTTGTATACTGTTCTTATTTTCCGTAAAATAATTCTGTTCAATGTGTTCTGTACTCGTTTTATTTTCGTCTTGTAACTGACTCAACCAAGACCTCCTACAGAAGGTAGCGGTGGAAAGCGACAAAAAAGGACTACAAATAAACTTTAAGAAAACTGAGTGCATGGTCATCAGCAAAAGGTACAACCCAAAATGCCAAATAAATGTGGGAGATACCAGAATCACGCAAGTACAAAAATTTAAATACCTAGGCAGTGTCCTAACTGAAGATGGAAAGTGCGACACGGAGATCCGAAGGCGAATTGGCATGGCAAAGGACGCGTTCCAGAAGCTGAGCAAAATACTAGCACACAGGAAAATCTCACTGGAAACAAAGAAAAGAGTGCTGGACTGCTACGTGATGTCAGTTCTTCAATACGGCAGCGAATGCTGGACAATATCATCGAAAATGCGGACAAAACTGGAAGCAGCAGAAATGTGGTTCTACAGAAGGATGCTGCGGATATCATGGACTGAGCATGCAAGCAACGATGAGGTGTTGGAAAGAATGGCAGCAAAGAGGAAATTGATACTGAGCATCAGGAAGAGACAACTGAAGTTCCTGGGACACACAAGAGCCCGGAGAACCTGATACTGACTGGCCAGGAAAGAGTAACAGAGGAAGACAGCGGATAGCATATTTGTAGGGCCTGACGGAACGGGGGTTGACAGGAGTAGCGGGAACAAACATACTAGGAGCCACAAGGGATAGGGAGACGTGGAGAACCATGATCGCCTACGTCCTGAAAGGACAGGGCACATAGAAGAAGAAGAAGAAGAAGAAGAAGAACTGACTCAGATCACACCTTTCCAGCGCTTTTAAACTTACAGCATTATCTTCACAGAGATTTGTGTGTTTCACGGTTTCTACATTATGACCTGTGGCTTGTTTGATGTTATTACTTTTTATTTCTGACTCCGGTTCCTTTTCATATTTTGTTGATTCGTCTATTCTGGTTACAATTCTTTTAATCTCATTAATTTCAGCCTCTGTCAATCGGTTATTACGAATGCTGCTGCTGCTTCTTCTTCTTCTTATTATTATTATTATTATTATTCTTCTTCTTATTCTTATTCTTCTTATTCTTCTTCTTCTTCTTATTCTTCTTATTCTTATTCTTATTATTCTTCTTATTCTTCTTATTCTTATTCTTCTTATTCTTCTTCTTATTCTTCTTCTTATTCTTCTTATTCTTCTTATTATTCTTATTCTTATTCTTATTATTTTTCTTATTCTTCTTCTTATTATTATTATTCTTATTCTTATTATTATTTTTCTTATTCTTATTCTTCTTATTATTTTTCTTATTCTTATTCTTCTTCTTCTTCTTCTTCTTCTTCTTCTTCTTCTTCTTCTTATTATTATTATTATTATTATTATTATTATTATTATACAATGCAATATATAGACATTAAGAAAGGTAATAAATGTATTTCTTTTCACCTCCCCAGCTATGGAAGAAATACCACACGGAATTAAAAATCTGAGGGACATTTAGACATAGCACATGAGCACCATTTCCCTGAGTTTTTCCCTTCGAAAGATATCACTCATTTTACACAAATCTTCAGCATTGTAATCAAAACCTGTTCGATTCTAAAAACAGAAACGTTGCACCCTAACACGTAAAAAACGAGGGGATATTTCATCACTATTAATGTACAATATCATCAGTCATAGAAGTAACAAATTTTGCATTTGTATTAATCTTATATTACGTATTATATGTCTGAAACATATAAAATGATGTGGAGGAGTTTGTTACTTAAATGAGTAGTCATGCCGAATTTAAAGTTTCGTGAAGGCACTATTATGATGACCTCACTCGTCAGGACTTAAATTTCAATCTGCTGTTGTTTCCCGGTTTTATTTATATAAAACTTAGTGTAATTTAATATTTTGGTGTGTGAGTTGTTCTACAGATGATTAATTGTCTTTGTTGTGTTGATTCTTTTTAATGTTTTATGTGCATGTGTTTAATTTCATTTTATTGCGCTCATTTCCTTTAGTGCGCGGGAATGGGTTTCCACTTAATCGCTTTAACATGTCATTCTGGTTGACCTTTTTACTACTGCGTTAATATATATTCACTGATAAAAAAGATTTAGGTCGTAGTTTCGTGTTTGTGATTTGTGTATGCATGTTTGTTGGCTTTGTGTGATTGTTTTACGTTTAGTAGATGTTATATTCCTTTTTTTTTTCGTGATGGTGTATATATATATATATATATATATATATATATAACTATATCATAAGGACATCAAGAATAGCGAATATAAAGATAAATTAACTTATTTAACATCCACTAGTAATTCGGAATAGCAGAATACCAAACTTAGGAAAAGGAGCTTAAACCCACGTTCTGTAGACTTTCTTAAATTAATAAGTTTAATACAGTAATACTTCTTAATACTTTAATATTTCTTAAATTAGTAAGTTTAATTACTTTCACGGCTCCTGCTCCGATGAACTTAGCTCACTGGTGCCATCTATATATAAATTTACTCGAGTCACAAGATTAGCAACTAGGTCCTACTAATTTAGTGTGAAACCAATAAATTGTAAACGCAAATTCTACTCTGTCAGATTCTTTTCTCGCACTTCCCGCCTGTGGAATTCCCTTCCATTTACTTGCTTTCCCGACAGCTACCATTTCCAAAAATTTAAATGTAAAGTCAATAGTCATCTTCTATCTCACCAATCTGCATCCTCTCTCTCATGCTTCTTTCTCCGTTCACTCTACTCTCATCAGTATTCTCATCCTTCTCTTAACCACTTCCTGACACACCCTATAACCTGTCACTCTTTCTCATAACTTTCCTCTTGTGTAACCCCCTGCAAAACAGTGGCAGTGAAATGCCTTGCTTGGGGCGAAATGATTATAAAGTAAACATTTTCATGGAAATAACCTCCTAAGGAAATATTCAATTGGAAAACTATCAAGATTAGTTACTCGTGTACCAATAATATGGATAACTTTAGTAGCTTCCACTATAACCAAATCTTGAAAACGTGTAGGGAATCCAATACAGAGAATAAAATGATACCCCCTGCAATTGTAGATCTAGAAATAACTGTCCGGTTGAGGGTAAATGTAGATCGGAAAATGTAATCTATCAAGCCACCATCTACCCTAAGAAAAATAAGTGAAATGTAATGTTTATATCGGAATTTTGGCTGGAATTTGGAAGCAACGGTTTATATCCACAGGCACTCCTTCACCAACCCAAGTTTAAGATACCAAACAGCCCGTTCTAGAAAATACTGGGAATGAAAGAAAGTACCTTAAATCCTCAAATAAAATGGAAGCTCATAGGCAAGGCTAGGACCCCTAACAGCTTAAGAGAGAGATGTAATCTATGTTTGAAAAGAAAAAATTAAAATTTTGAAAATTCAATACCAAAATATACTCCTAAATAAACGAAGGGAGATCATAAGTATGTGTTGCCATAGAAATAAGTACAAATTACAATAATTCTCCTATTTTCCCCACCACCTACCGCTACTAACTCAAGGGTCAAGCCACATACCCCCCCCCCCCCACTACCAAAGAGGAATTACTACTAAATTTTCCCCTAACCCTACCGTAATAAAACCAATACCTTCCAACACCTTTCTTTGCCTAAGCTAAATTCTGGGCTATCTAAATTTACAGATATATATATATATATATATGTGTGTGTGTGTGTGTCCTGGAGCTCAGACACTTTGGACGTTGGCACGAAAGACTAAAAAGCAATAGCTGTTTCCAGTTAAAGCGAAACCGTAGACTGAAAGAAAAATGAATAGATATAAATTAAATTTTGATTTCCTGGTATCGATTTATATATGTATATATATATTATCGATTTTCTGCACTATTGTAAGAACTGCAACATTGAAACTTCTGAATATCGTTTCTTATGTCTTTGTCTATGAGTGTATCAAATTTGATTAAAATCGGATCACTCCTTCTATAACCGGATTTTTTCGTTTATCGATATTTATCAGGGGTTTAACATTATTTAAATCCATAAAAAAAGTTTAAAAATTAAAATTTTGAAAATTCAAAACCAAAATATACTCCTAAATAAACGACGGGCGATCATAAGGGAGATCATAAGTATGTGTCGTCATAGAAATAAGTATAATAAGCAATAATTACCCTATTCTTCCAATTAGTCACATTAAGGTTTTTTAAAATTTGGCCAAGCAGTTACTTCCTCACCACCTACCGCTACTAACTCAAGGGTCAAGTCACATAACCCCCACTGCCAAAGAGGAATTACTACGAAATTTTTCCTTAGACCTACCCTAATAAAAGCAATACCTCCTAACTCCTTCCTTCACCTAAGCTAACATTTTTCCTCATTCTCTCTTTGTAAGGGGTTGAAGAATGCATGTCTTAAAACAGCCATTGTCAACTTGTCATTTATCTGAATTTACAGATATATATAAATAGACTTGTCAACTTCGAAGTTTTCTGTGTATAAAAATACACCCACTCATTAGGGGTTTTCCACTTTTTTCTACTGATATTTTTCACACATATCCCACACCTTATTCATCTTCAACACTTTAATGATAGTTCTCTACCTTTATGCTTCAGTCAGTTAAATGCTATACGTGATACACGCTTGGGCGATCATGTCTCGAAAGAGACATCACTAATTGGGCAGAAGATTTTTAAGTAGTAGGATGCCATTAATTTCTGCGGTAGACTGGTTGCCAACCAAGGCTGGAGAACCTAACCTGTTCTGCTGTTTAACCCATAGCTGGAGAGAGAAGAGACGTACTATTACCTTTCTCAAGGGTATTTGCGCGTAGGTGATGCAACAAATTCAACTGGAATTTGAACTCGGCTCTCCGATTTCTCGTTCTGAGCCGATATCCACTGTACCACAACGAAGCTTAAAGCGACAAAAAGTTGAAACACTGGTTTCCGTACGATCACCGAAGTTAAGCAACGTCCAGCCTGGTCAGTACATAGGTGAGTGACCGATTGGGGATACCAGGAACTGTAAATTGTGTTGTGGATAATAGCTTGAAATATTTAATCGGAGAGCCGAGTTTGAATTCCAGTCAAGCTCGCTGCATTTCCTTACGTGCAAATACCTTTGGTAAAGGTTTTAATTCACTTTCCTCTTTCAGCTATGGGTTAATTAGTAAAACTCGTATCACTAAACCATTACATATAACTGTGTACAGAGTATTTAGATTTCGGCATCAAATAACTAATATTGTATACCAGTAAATTAAAACTACCATTCTTTACTTCAGTGGCTTTCGAGCCTGGTATTAAGTGAACTTTATTATATTAAAGTAATTTCGTAATTGCATTGTACTTATACATGCTAACCTGCCTGTTATTCAATATTATACTAAATTGGTAAAATTATTCTATGATGAACAATATTCTAATTGTTATGTCACCATATAAATTTCACTGTACACAGAGGTTTACTACGTCTCTCTATATCCCGGTTCACACTCCACCCATGTCTATTGAACAGGTTAAGAGGCTCATCCCTTGTTCCCAGTTTAGGATCTGGTTTCCGGCTTTCTCTTTTCCAATCTTCTCACTTTGTTTTTTTTTTTTCAATTGGAGTAGATAGATCTATCTATCGCCCGGTTCACACTCCACCCATGTCTATTGAACAGGTTAAGAGGCTCATTCCTTGTTCCCTGTTTAGGATGTGGTTTCCGGCTTTATCTTTTCCAATCTTTTCACTATTACGTAGCCCTCTGCACCAGTGGCGTTACCGCCTTGCTCGGGATGATACTATTAAAAAAAATCTCTCAAACTGATACATGAAATGTCAATTATCATCTCTTATCTCCTGGACTCCCATCCTTTCCCCGACACCCACTGTATCTTGTTTCTCTCTCTCTCCTCGATCTACTCTCACGTAACTCTTCACACACCAGTATTCCCATTCTTCTCTAATCCATTCTCCGACCCCCACTGAAACCTGTCCCACTTTCTCTTCGCTCTGCTCTCATGTAGCCACCTGTGCAGCAGTGGTAGTAATGCCTTGCTTGGGGTGAAACGATTAATATAATTATCAAATTTAGGTTTGGCATATTAGGGTTTCGGTTATATGTAGGAATTCTGAGTAAAGACCGGCCATATTTGTTTTTTTTGTTCTCTCTTTCTCCCTTGCTAACTGGACACATGGCTTTGAGGTGTTCCCCCTCCCACTCCAATGTATTCTGCCCTCACACTACTCTCTGTTACTGCTTACTTAATGTAACCGTAAATTCTACTCCAACAGCTTCTTTTCTCGCGCTTCCCGCCTGTGGAACTCCCTTCCACAAGTCTGCTTTCGCGACAGCTACAATCTCCAGGTGTTTAAATGTAGGGTCAATAGACACGTCCTATCACACTAACTCCCAATTATTCTCAGAACACTGTCATCTACCCAACCCTCATTCTCGGTATCCTTACCCGCCTATCACCCACCCTCTGACATTTCCTATATTTAATCATCCTTTCTCCACTCTATGTAGCCCCCTGCGCAGTAGTGGCAGTGACATGCCTTGCTCGAGGTGAAACGCTTATAAAAAAAAGCGGACTTTTATGATGATGCAGTGTAAGTGTACTGTGTGTGTTAGCATTAAGTAATGATCAATCATGATCACTTGACTGTTATTACTGATTACTGAGTTTCATCCGCACAGAGTGCATTATAGACATTAAATAACATGACAGTTTATTTTACAACTAGTCAAACGCTAACAGAATACAGTACTTAGATCGTATTATCAGCATCAGTACCATGACCCGTTGAGGCCGTAGCGTCGCTGATCAGCGAGACACCTGACCAATTTTCTTCATACATCGGGCCAGTATCTGAGTCATTGAAGCGCCTATTTTTCCTCGTGTCTGTCTTCTCTTTTACGCAATGAAGTGGAATTTCTCCAATGGAATCGAGGTTCAAGAGTCCCACCCTCGGAATCGTAATAAAATAATATTGAAGAGATGCCGGTTAAGCGACACAGGTCATTGCTAATTATGAAGCGAGTTGTGACACGAGGTCATTTTTTTTAAAGTGGGGTGTACCTCTGAGACGGTAGCTGCCATAATGATGCTATACAGAAACACCAAATCTTTGGTTAGATCTCCAAGCGTAGATGCTGGTTTCTTCGATATTAAAGCAGTTCTTCAAGGTGACAACTTTGCATCTTTTCTCATTATTATCACCCTTGACTACGTATTGAGGACTTCCCTTGATAAAAATCATTTAAGTTTTATTTTATCGTTAAGGCTCTAGTCGATATCATGCAACTAAGCAGATGACGTAGCTATAACTGCAGATACCATTACAGATGGTGCAGTTCTCATAGAAAATGCTGCTAACGATGTTGGACTACGTCAATACCTCTAAAACGGAATTTGTTATATATTCTCTGATCGTGGTGTATAATTTTGCTCAGATGTGTATTCATATTGCCAGGTGAGTGTGTTTACATTGAACGAATATTGTTTTGAAAAGTCAAGAAAAGAATGCAGACGCCGGGTGACAGGCGAACTTTTTTTTCTTTTTTGTAAACATTCATAATGAAGGTCAGAGAATATAAACCAATGGAAAACCGGTAATAATTCGAAAATAATAAACATGTGTGACAAAAGATGACATAGTCAGGCCAAATTCTGCTATATAAGAACAACATTCTAGAGCCGAAGAGGGAGATCCAGGGAGAGCCGACCGTGACAATTCTAGCCAGTCAGCTACCCTCGTATGCGTGTGTGATATCTCTCCGACAACCCTAAAATCCACACCACGTCACACAAGAAGAATAACAATATAATTGTGTGTCTTTTATATATCCGTGACCGTGTTCATCAAGGAAGACGATAGCCATTTTGGTTGGCAATTTATATATACACGAAGGGTATATATTTGTAGTCTTCAACCAACGAGGCTTAATATAAACGGTCTCAGGCGAATCAATAAAATATATCGAATCTTTTATATACCTAGGCGCCGAAATAAATTCTATTGAAAAGTATGTGGAAGTTTGCATAATTAAATGTGTGTGTGTCCGTTACCTATAGACTCCGAAACGGCTGAACCGATTTTCTTGAAAATTTACACAGTTGTACTATAAGCGTCTGCGAGTGTTCTTAGCTAGGTTTTGTGTCGCGGTACCTCCGATAAATATCGAAAATCGATCATAAAAAAAAATCGGGTTATAGAAGGAGTGGTCCGATTTTAATCTAATTTGATACACTCATAGACAAAGACATAAGAAACGATATTCAGAAATTTCAAGGTTGCAGTTCTTACAATAGTGCAGTAAATCGATAATATATATATATATATATATATATATATATATATAAGGCAAGATGTTTGTGTGTGTCTACCTGTCTGTAAGTCATTTATACAAATCCACAATTTTTATCCGATTCTCACCAGACTTCACACAAATATTCTTTAGGCTGCGTTTGAGCTCCAGGACCATGGACTAGTTTTAAAGCTTTCATTACACCTGAGCAACGTCGGGCTATACTGCTAGTAGTGTATATATTTCAAACAAACTACAGTGGCGTGAAAAGAAGCTCCGTTTGAGGTTGTCTGATAGATCACATTTACAGATGACATCAATTTTATTTAAAGCTAACTAAACTGAATAATCTTTGCCCGAGCGTTCGCACTAAGTTACCCCTACTTAAAAAAATGACATTGTGTCACAACTCGCTCCATAATTAGCAATGACCTTCTGTCGCTTAACAGGCATCTGTTCGATAACATTTCATGATATTTTGTAGGTCGAACTCTTGAACCTCGTTTTCATTAGTGAAATTGCACTTCATTGCGTAAAAGAGAAGACAGACACGAGGAAAAATGGGCGCTTCAGCGACTTAGATATTGTCTCGATGTATGGGGAAAATTGGTCAGGTGTCTTGCTGATCAGCAACCCTACAGCCACAACCGGTTTATGGTACTGATGTTGATAATACGGTCTAAGTACTGTATTCGGTTAGTTTATTTGACAACTTATTAAACGTTGTCATGTTATTTAATGTCTATGGTCCACTCTGTGCGGATGAAACTCAGTAATCAGTAATAATAGTTAGCTATTATGATTGATCTTTACCCAAGACTAACACACACAATACACTTTACTCTCACATATATTTTTGGCGTGTTACACTGCATCATCATAGAAGCTCGCTACACACATATATATTAATCGTTTCACCCATGGAAAGACAGTACTGCCACTGGTGCACAGGGGGAAAAATGAGAGCAGAGTGAACAGAAACAGGGACAGGTTTCAGCGGGTGTCGGAGAATGGGTAAGAGAAGGATGGGAATGCTGGTGTGAAGAGTTACGTGAGAGTAGATCGAGAAGAGAGAGTAACAAGATACAGTGGGCGCCGGGGAAAGGTTTGGAGCCAAGGAAATAAGATATGACAATCGACGTTGCATAGACTTAATTGGAGTAGATAGACTAATCTATCGCCCGGTTCACACTCCACCCACGACTATTGAACAGGTTAAGAGGCTCATCCCTTGTTTCTTGTTTAGGATGTGGTTTCCGGCTTTCTTTTCCAATGTTTTCACTCCTATGTAGCCCCCTGCACATCAGTGGCGTTACCGCCTTGCTCGGGGTGATATGATTAAAAAAGAAATATATATATATATATATATATATATATATATATATATATATATATATATGTGTGTGTGTGTGTGACAGATATAGAGAGACGTAGTAAACCTCTGTGTACAGTGATATTTATATGGTGACATAACAATTAGAATATTGTTCACCAGGGAATAATTATTTCAATATAATATAATATTGAAGAACAGGCAGGATAGCATTTGTTAAAAATACAAGCAGTTGCGAAATTACTCTTATATAATAGTTCATCTAATATCAGGCTCGAGAGCCACTAAAGTAGGGATTGGGTGTCTTATGTCGTGGCATGTCAATCTCTGTTGGTTATTTTATGCCGAAATCTAAATTCTTTGCACACAATTATATACAATGGTTTAGTGATTGAAGTTCAAGGAAAGTGGATAGGTTTCCTAAGGGTATTTGCTCTCTGAAAGGGCAATACAAATGAAGAAAGACTTGTACCTATGTTTTATTGATTATGCAAACGCGTTTGACAAAATACGCCACAAAGATTTGGAGATGCTTGGCAGCCTTGACATATTTGGGAAACACCTAAGAGTAATCAAGAATCTCTACTGGCAGCAAACTGCCTGCATACGGACAGGTAACGAATTCAGCAGTTATACAAAGATTAAATGGGTAGTAAGACAAGGATGTGTCTTTTCACCGGATCTATTCAACTTGTACAGCGAGACTATTCTGAGAACCCTAGATGTTATGCCAGAATTCATCAGAGGCCCCAATTTAAACAATATAATGTACGCAGATGATACAGTGCTGATAGCAGACACAGAAAGAATACTACAAGACCTTCTACAGAAGGTAGCTGAAGAGTGACAAGAAAGGACTACTAATAAACTACAAGAAAACCGAATGCATGGTCATCAGCAAAAAGGGCAGCCCAAAATGCCAAGTACAGACGAGGGACTCTAAAATCAAGCAGGTACAAAAATTTAAATACCTAGGAGGTATTCTAACAGAAGACGGAAAGTGCGACACTGAGATCCGAAGGCGAATTGGCATGGCGAAGGAAGCATTCCAGAAATTGAGTAAAGTATTAAGAAACAGGACAATTTTGCTAGAAACAAAGAGGAGACTACTGAATTGCTATGTGATATCGTTTCTTCAATATGGCAGTAAATGTTGGACAATATCTTTGAAGATGAAGGAAAAACTTGAAGCAGCTGAAATATGGTTCTACAGAAAGATGCTTCGGATACCATGGACCGAGCATGTCAGCAATGACGAGGTTTTGGAAAGGATGGAAACGAAAAGGAAATTAATACTGAGCAGCAGGAAGAGACAGCTAAAGTTCCTGGGACATGCAATGAGGAAGGAGGGCTTGGAGAACCTGATACTAACAGGCCAGATAGAGGGGAAAAGGAGACAAGAGAAAGCAGCGAATAACATATTTGAAGGACCTGATCAGGTGGATGACGGAACGAGGGTTGCATGGTGTAACAGAAGAAAGCGTGCTAAGAGCCACTAGTGATAGGGAGATGTGGAAAGTCATGATCGCCTACGTCCTGAAGGGACATGGCACTTAAAAGCACTTGCACGTAAGTGAATATAAGGAATTAAACAGAAATTGGAACACGGCTCTCCAATTAAAAATTTCAAACTATTATCCATTACACAATTTATAGTACTTGGTATCCCCAAGCAGTCACTCACCTATGTACTGACCAGGCTGGATGTTGCTTAACTTCGCTGATGGTACAGGAAACGGTGTTTCAACGTTTTGTCGCTTTAAGCCGCGCTGTGGTGCAGTGGCTATCGGCTCAGAATGAGAAATCGGAGAGTCGAATTCCATTTGAATTTGTTGCATTCACTTACGCGCAAATACCCTTGGGAAAAATAATAATCCGTCTCTTCTCTCTCCAGCTATTGGTTAAATAGCAGGGCAGATTGTGTTCTCCAGCCTTGGTTGGCAACCAGTCTACCGCAGAAAGTAACAGCATCCTACTACTGGAAAATCTTCTGCCCAATTAGTCATGTTTCTTTGAAGACATGATCGCCTAAGCGTGTATCACGTGTGGCACTTAACTGACTGAAGCCTAAAGGTAGAGGACTATCGTTGAAGATGAATGAGGCGTGTGGTATTAATGAAAATAAAAGCAGTAAGAAGTGATAAGTTGGATCTATAACGATGAAGAAAGAAACTGAATGAAGTCTGTTGAATTTTAGTGTTACTGCCTTCCATTTTTTTTTATGGTTGGTTGAAAAAAAATATTTTATCGTTTTCAGCAACTAGCACGGAATTATTTCGAGTTTGTTACATTATTTCATCAGTTCTGTTCTTCAAAGTCAAAGTACTCAAGAATATTTTTTCGTATTTCGTTAATAAGACGAACTTTGATTGTTGATATCAAGTTTAACAAAAAAGTCAGATTTGAATACGTGGCCAACACCACGGACATCATTATTTATATATAAATGTGTGTGAGAGAGAGACTATGAGTAAGTAAGAAAGTGTGTATGGGGGAAAGTGTCTATGAGAGAAAAAGTGTAGATATAAGAAAGTGTGTGTGTGTGGGAAGAAGTAAAATTTTGTGAGAGAGAGAGAGCGTGTGAGTTTGTCATATTTTTATCAAATCTGTTTTCATAATAAAATATATGATGTTGGTAAATTTTTCAGGTGACATTTATATACAGACACCGAATTTCTGCTTCTGCTTTTATTGCAAGTCTATATTTCCTTTCAAACATACGCACTGTAATGGGGACGCTAGAGGGTGTCGTCAGTGATGTCATCGCGAGGATCACTAGGGGGTTTCGGGTCTTTCAACATCATACCCCCCTCACCGCGCCGACCCGACCCGAGATGATCAGTTTCTGGTCCACACTCGATAAGCGCTTTCAGACACTGGAAAATTACGTTTAGGCCCGGTACGAAACCTTGCAAATGCTTCTGATTGGCGACAGTCAGAGTCACTTTCCATTTAGAGGCGAACCGCACATTAGCTCGGCCGAAACATTAATTTAAACGCAGAATTTCGGGGAATTTTAGGTAACAATTTGTTTTGGAATCCGGGCACTCTCTCTTTTGATCCATAACCAATTAGCTGTTCTTTCCGCTGTTTCGGTTATGGACTTGAGTGCTTTCCTTTTTTTTTTACTCCCACTATCCCAATTCCATCCAGTGATATTTGTATACAAGTCGAGGTTTGCGCATCATATTGTGAAATACATTGTATAGTTATTGAGATTTATTCATTTATTTTTTTTAATTTGGGAGATGTACATGTTTGGGTATCAGGTTACCCCATTCAATTTAAGCACAATATCATTTACAAATTAATCAAAAACATAGGTCACACTGACACAATTTCATTGTTTACAATACTAACCCAGAACCTGATTAATAATTTTAGTTTTCACCCTAGACTTGAGGTATGTGATATAATGTGGATATGGAGAATAGGTAAGAGTGATACTTCAATTGAAGAGGTCATATTTGTAGCGTTCGAGGAAGCATCTACACGGGAGTCACTTTCACAAAGCAACGGTTCTCTTGGGTTGAAGTTGTCCGAGTGGAACGATCGCTCACGACACATAAGTGTTAAAGCAAAAATAATTGTCGGTGTACATAAAAGAATTTGAAGTTTTACTTTTAATTTCGATACATAATGAAAGATCACTTTACTCTTATGACGACACTGTTCCAACGATGAGTGATGAACGTGTCCAATCACGCCGGTGTGTGGTTACAAATTTCTTCGAAATTTACCGACTTTGAACTTTATCCGATTGCCAGGGAGCCGGTTCGATTACGCCGGCGCGTGGTCACTGATTTCTTCGAAAATTCATTTACGCACAAATAATCTTGGGAATGTGTATTGTAGTGCAGTGGATATCGGCTCGGAACGAGAAATCGGGGAGCCGAGTTCGAATTCCAGTTGAATTCATTGCCTTCACTTACGCGCAAATACCCTTGGGAAAGGTATTAATCCGTCTCTTCCTTCCAGTTATGGGTTAAATAACAGGACAGATTGAGTTCTATAGCCTTGGCTGGCAGCCAGTTTACCGCATAAATCAATGGCAACCTACTGCGAGATAATTTTCTGCCCAGTCAGTCATGTCTGTTTCGAGACATGATCGCCCAAGCATGTTTCACGTATGGCACTTAACTGACTGAATCTTGGGAAATGTATTATTCCATTTCTTCTCCTTAAAGCTATGAATAGCAGGACAGATTATGTCCTATAGCCTCGGTTAGCAATTGGTAATTGCAACCTACTATGGGAAAATCTACCCAGTCATTCATGTTTCAAGACACACGATCGCTCAAACGTGTATCACTTATGACAATTAATTGAACGGCTATGTGTCCATTGTTTGACTGACATTAGAAATATGTACGGTTCTGCTATTTAACCTGAAGGGAGAAGTGATGGAATAATTCTTTCCAAGGATATTTGCGCGTAAATGAATGTAATGAACTCAACTAGACGCGACTCTGATGTATGTATGTATGTATGTATGTATGTATGTATGTATGTATGACACACAGAGAGTATGCGTGTGTGACACTATGGGTTTGAAAGAGAGAGGGAACACTACTATTCGTTATACCACCCTGTAAATCAACATTGTGTTTACAATGGAGACCATTTCTCGCGATAAGCGATTTAACCCAGCTATGTTTGAAATGTAGGTTAATTTCCCATAATTAGTCTTTGTTCTGCAAAGAGTCAGTCGAGTATCTTGCATAGATAGATATGCACAGGTTTTGATGAGTGTATATATATATATATATATATATATATATATATATATATATATATATATATATATAACATAAATCACTACAGAAGTAGTTATTGTTTCGACATTACTTGTCTTATTAAGTGATGGTACTGATTTCTAGCTGAAGAGTTTTAAAAACTAGCCAAAGCCCTTCACTCAGGGAGACATTGGCACATGGTCTGTGTCGACCAATCAAAATACAAGCAATGTTTAATTTTATGAACATAAGAACAGGCTCTAAAAACTTAATATTTGATTAAAATAGAGATCAGTATTACCAATCGACTGTTTCATTTAACAAAAATTAAAATTTATTTTCAACAAAAAAAATTATTTATTAGAAATTCATGTTAGACTATGAATTTTAAAATTCTAAGTTTAACAAAACATTAGATTATTGTAAATTCTGAAATATGAAACGGCGGAGTGGGGGAAGACATACACACACATATACAAATATATAGAGACCCACATATGGACAGACAGACAAGTGTATATATATATACACACACTAGTATATATACTATATATACACAAATACACACACACACACATATATATATTATATATACACACACTAGTATATATACTATATATACACAAATACACACACACGCACACACATATATATATTATATATACACACACTAGTATATATACTATATATACACAAATACACACACACACACACATATATATATATATATATATATACACAATTTTTTTAACTCTTGTTTTTAGTAACGTGTCAATTTATCCGTTAGATTTAGAGCCAGTTTGACCAAATTTGTAAGATGACATAGGCCTGAGAATTTTAAATAAGGTCAAGATAAACACAGTCATATTCCAGTGCATAAACAAATAAATATAATTAAATATATATGCACGCAAATTCACAAACAAAAAACAAAATACGTACGCGACTTAAAATCCACAAAGCATTAAATACAGAATAAAACCACATACATGTATCTACGTATATACAACTCTAGGCATAAATGCATTCAAATAAATACAAGAACACTCACACAGAAGCACACATGCACATGTGTATGTATATATATAGTCATCTGCAGACAGATCTGTTTCGCTGTATCACAGCTCATCAGTACATTTAGACATCCGCTTGCATTTTACCCAGGATTAAAACCCGACCGAATTGGCGCCAGTCGGCGATTCTACCTCTGAGCTACGGGTGCTCGGTAGAAGGAAGCATACTTTTAGCGTGTGATATACCATGTATTCATACGCTAGTAGTGAGTGTTCTAATTCATTACCGTAAATAAAATGGACTGATCCATTATCTTTACCGTACGGTATAAATATCAATATTTAAATTATACAACGGTCAATTTTCAACTCTCTTGAGTTACCTCGGCGTAGAGTAATATAGGTACTTCCACTCATTTTCGATAACTAACTTTTAAATTGAATTTTAAAAAATAAAATGTTTTCTTAAAACTTATTTTAGTTTTAATTGAAAGCTAAATTATTATATTTACTATTTCCAGTAAGCGGAATACTCTGGTGCATTTCAAACAGAAATTCACTGGAATCGAGAAATATTCAATATTTTTCTAATCTTTCAATTTTTTTGGCCATTTTTGAGCGATCGACACATTTGTAAACAAAAGTTAATTCTCGGTTTTAGAAATCTTGCAAAAATAAAATATACATCTGTGACACATTATTTTTGAAAAATTACCAAATTCAGTTTTAAAATTACACAACTATTACTTATTTATAGCATGAAATTAAGAATAAAACTATTTCTTAAACAGTTAACTTTTAACCTTCCCACCGTATTTGAAATGTGTTGAGAGATGCAAGATAAGATAAGTGTATGGTGATCACAAGTGACATAGCTGTACATTTTTTTTATCCTGTAAGGGGAAGAAACCCTGGAACACATGACCTTTTTAATGTACACATAGAAATTACCATAAAATAAATTTCAAATATATAAAAAATTAAAAATAATTTTAAAAATATGAAGGCATGACAATTTGTATTAAATTTTTCAATTTTCGATTAGGAAATATATTCTTCCCTTATATGAAAGTGTGATATAATTATGGCTTTTGCTGATTTTATAATCACAATACCAGGTGCAGAAATTCTTCAAAATGAAGAATATTTATTTACCCTGTTGAATGAAAGGGCAACAAAAAGTTCTTAAAGAGCGTGTAAAGATTGTGAAGGTCAAACCTATGAGTGGAGAAAATCTAAAATGTTTTTTTTTTTTAGAGCAATTTTATACTTACTTTCGCTTTAAAGATGTATAAAATATCTTAAAGTAATTTACCTCTTAAAATTTATAAAAATCAAACAAAAACATTGGAGTAGACAGACTAAACAATTGGAGTAGATAGACTAAACTATCGCCCGGTTCAGACTCCACCCACGTCTATTGAACAGGTGAAGAGGCTCATCCCTTGTTTTCTGTTTAGGATGCGGTTTCCGGTTTTTCTCTTTTCTAATCTTCTCACTGTTTTTTTTTTTCAATTGGAGTAGATAGACTAAACTATCGCCCGGTTCACACTCCACCCACGTCTATTGAACAGGTGAAGACGCTCATCCCTTGTTTCCTGTTTAGGATGTGGTTTCCGGTTTTCTCTTTTCTAATCTTCTCACTCTTATGTAGCCCCCTGCACATCAGTGGCGTTACCGCCTTGCTTGGGGTGATATGATTAAAAAATCAACAACAAAAAAAAAAACAGTTATATATAATGTGACTGCCAATGGTCTGTCCGTCACTGTATGTATAATAGTCCTACATTGACGGAACGGATCGAAATTAAATTTTGGAGAAGTGTAAACTGGTAAAGGGGTTACAAATTACAATAAATTTTCTCTAAAATTTCATTATATATCATACAAAATACTCCCACTATATAACAACACAGTTTAATGATTAAAACAATAAACACTTATTTAATAAAATACAATATTGTTTTTTGTCTATCTTTTCGTTAATTTTTTTTTAATATACAAGAATCCAGTTTCCAGTTCACCCTGCATTTGAGAGAACTATAAGAACAATTACAAGGCGAAATGCTTAAAAAATTGGAATTTGGCCTCAGAAAGAAATTTACACATGGCCAGTTGTATTTTGCATGCCCAAGAGTAAGAAATAAGAATGTCTTCTTTGCTGTTAAAAGGAATATAAATTTTCTACTATGAAGTTCTATAAATTAAATTTATAGGACTTACTAAAAAGAAAGCATTTAAAGCACGGAGTAGAGTTTTTTATCAAATATTTTTAGAAACAAATGTGCTTATTCAAATTTCAACGATTGGTGTGCGACATTGAGCGAATCGTAGTTTGTAAATTTCGACAAAAAATGTTAGCAATAACTACAACGATACTAAATACTATGAGGTTATTTTTAACAGCGTGATACTAAGTTGTTACCATTTGTCGCATCTTTTTGAGATGTAAACATACAGACGTAACAATGTCTGGTTTGTTATATCTGCAGACAAATTGTTCAAAAATAATGATGACGTACCCTCATAAATCCTGGAGTTGCCAAATAACGATTTAGACTTGAATCATGAATGAATGATACCTGAATCGTTGGGTGTTGATTGATCTGCTATCTCTTAAGACTTCAGTTATGTGCTAGACGTGATCTTAGGCGATCATGCCTCGAAAGAGACATGACTAGGTTGAAAATTTTCCCGCACTAGGTTGCCATTACTTGCAACAATAGACTGGTTGCCAACCAAAGCGACAGAATCTAATCTGTCTTGTTATTTAACCCATAGCTGGAGAGGAAAGAGACTGATTAATACATTTCACAAGGATATTTGCGCGTAAGTGAATGCAACGAATTAAACTGGAATTCGAACTCTGCTCCCCGATTTCTCATTCCGAACCGATATCTACTGCACCACAACGCACATCCTAAGGTCGCAATCTCTTTCAGGCCTTTACTTGACATTTTCCAGTAGAGTGTCGTGTGCATTAATGCTTGTACGTTTTAATAGCTTCTTGGTCCAGTAAGAAGCAACGTGGGAATAGCTACTAAGAAGTAACAATTGTCTATTCCTGATTGTTTCGAATGTGAGAATAAGTGGATCATATCCGAGTGACGAGAGAAAGAGAGAGCAAATGTCTCAGAGAAACGCTTCTTTTCTAATCCTAGCAACAACGGTCAGAACTGATTTATTTTAGCAACAGTTGATCGATAAATGTTACCTAGAATTCGGAGAAGACAAATTGCAGTTATTCTATGAATTATTTATGATGATATAAATGTCATTAAAGTCGTAATGGCATTATCCACGACAAATATTTTACACACATTAATCAGATGTCTGAAACTACAGATAGTGCATCGCAATGTGTGTGAATTGGATGTTTTTGCACAGCAATTTTTTATTTATACAATTTTGCTTAAAATCTAACGAAAACTCAAGGATTTAGAAAAGTTATTTCTAGATTTGGGATTACTTTCTGTTTTCCAGTAAATGTTTAAATAATTGTCCAATCTAAATCTAAACTTATTTATAAATGGCACTCTCTGTGTGTTTATCCGTTACCTATAGACTCCGAAACGGCTGAACTGAAGTTTTTGAAGATTTACACAGTTGTACTATAAGCATCTGCGAGTGTTCTTAGCTAGATTTTGTGTCGAGGTACCCCCAATAAATATCGAAAATCGATAATCGAAAAAATCGGGTTATAGAATAAGTGGTTCGATTTTAATCAAATTTGATACACTCAAAGACATAAGAAACGATATTCAGGAGTTTCAAGGTTGCAGTTCTTACAATAGTGCAGAAAATCTATAATACATATATATAAAAGGCAAGATGTTTGTGTGTGTGTCTGTATCTGCCTGTATGTCTGTATTTTTTTCAGTCCTTATATTTGAGTTTTTGCTTCGGATTTGGCTCTAAGTAGGTATAATTGTAGTTCTTAGTCTCAGCCATGATACCATTTACTCAGAGGACTTATTTAAACTTCTAAATTCAGTTTACAACGAAAAAAACTTATTTGATATCGATACCAGGAAATCAAAATTTGACTTACATACATTCATTTTTCTTTCAGTCTAAGGTTTCGCTTTAACTAGAAACAAGTATTGCTTTTGAGTCTTTCGTGTAAACGTCCAAAGAGTCCAGGACCATGGATTAGTTTTAAAGCTTTCATTACACCCGAGCAACGCCGGGCTGTATACTGCTAGTGTTTGAGTAATTTCAGTTTACACACAGTCAGTCAGTTAAGTGCCATACGTGATACACGCTTGGGCGATCATGTCTCGAAAGAGACATGGTTGAATGGGCAGAAGATTATCCCGCAGTAGGTAGCCATTGCTTTCTGCGGTAGACTGGTTGCCGACCAAGGCTATAGAACCCAATTTGTCCTGCTATTTAACCCATAACTGGAAGGAAGAGACGGATTAATACCTTTCCTAAGGGTATTTGCGCGTAAGTGAATACAATGGATTCAACTGGAATTCGAACTCGGCTCCCCGTTCCGAGCCGATATCCACTGGACCACAAACACAAGTTTCATTAAAAGCCACTGACAAGGTACTGCGGTTAAGTTTGTTATTTAATTTTTTGTGTTGTGTGTTTTTTTGTTTTTTTTACTTTCTTTTCTGAACATAAACTATTTAACAAATTGTCTCATTGTTTTATATGCTCGAGCGCTTTCGCTTAGATTTTTAGCTATTATCAAAGATGATTCTATTTTTCTATTAGTTTTAATAAAATGTTTGGTTTTTTTATCTATGTATCTAGATTTACAGTTATTTAAGCCCAGAAAAATAAAAAAAATTATAAAAACAATAGGCTGTCCACCTAAATTGGACACACACACATGTGTGTGTGTGTGTGTGCGCGCGCGCGCTTGTCATCCACATACAAGCTTGTTTTGCTGTATCACAGCTCATCAGTGTGGTTGGACATCTACTTGGTAATAGCCGGGATCGAAACTCGACCGATTTGGTGTCAATCAGTCATATATATATATATATATATATATATATATATATATATATGATATCAAGGATGATTTTTTATTCACCCGATAAAATCATCCTTGGTAATAGCTTTAAACATTAGCCGAAAGCATTCGGACAATTTCTAGATCATTTATGTCCAGAAAAAAAGAAAAAGTGACCAAAAACCTAATCTTGTCAGCTGTTTATAACAAAACTTGTATAAAATTGAGATTTGTGTCTAAAAAAAAAAAAAAAAAATTGCGTCTTGATTTGTGATAATGTTTAGTGCCAATGTTGCTTTTCAGCGGGGTTACTGATAAAATGTATTTTGGTAAGCAGGCATTTTATCGTAAAGTGCTCGATATTTGGGTGGAGATAGAGGGTTGGTAAGCTTAATGAGTGTCATTTTAACTGAGCGTTGACTTGAAAATTTCGTGAGAACACCATTGATATTCCCACTCGTCAGGGCTGATTTGTATAAAACCGGGCAAACCAACCTTGAGAACATTATAACGGTGCCATCGCGAAACTTCGAAGACAGCATGAACCTGCTCAGTTAAAGTGACACTGCGCTTTTTCATCTATTTTATAATATATATATTCAATAATGTTAAAATCTGCTACTCAGTTCCATCATCAGGCAGGAATTCTGAATATTTAGCACTGAATTAATATTATATTCTATTTCGGCCCCGCCGGTTTTGGCATTGAATTCTCAGATTAACCTTGTTTGTACAATCTTTACCTACTGTTCAAGGATTAATTATTACTTTAATTCTCCTTGATCGCGTCTGATGACCTTTGCATATGTTCAAATGATTTTAACGCAATTTTTGAATTATCATACTATAAAGAGATGAGATTGAACCGAAGCCAGACAGCCAAGTGAATTTATTTTTAACCAGGCGCTAACTATCATGGGTTTATTGGAAAAAATGTTATAAGGAGTGCGTGGAATGTTTATCGGTGAAATCTCAATTATTTTGACCTTTTGCAAAGTTAGATTAGGTAAATTTGAGTTTAAAGCCGGAAAACGAAAATTTAAATTCCATGCAGACGATCGGTCATGATAGCAGAAATAAAGGCGATATTTTTTTTTTCTCGAAATATAAAACTCCGTTGTTAAAATAAACAAGAATAATTTTCTTAATTTTTATCTAGTCTTTCAAGTTTTTTATCGGTCTTCAAATACTTTTTAATTTTTTTTTCATTCTCTTCACTTCATTTTCTCTCGCGTCTCATTGCGTATTCTGTCTTTATTCCTACTTGGAAATCTTCGTTTTCCATTTCTTGATTCACAAGTCAAAATAAGGGAATCGGTCTAAAATCCGATTAAGGTAAATAGAATCAACAGCTGAAGAAAGCCGTAGAGCATAATGGCCGGAGCATTTTGATTGAAAACAAAGATGATAGCCTGATCGGAGTTTTTTTTTCTTTAACAATAAGGTTGACCTGGCTTTTGTAACTGTAGAGGATAACATGAATAGTTAGGTACTTACTAGAGCGGTACAAGGAGCCAACTATTTATTTTCATCTTTAGCGATTGATCGTATTCACGAGATCCACTTGAGGTTACAGGTAAATTTAAGACCCAGTAGTCTTATAGTGGGTTTCTTATCTATTCTTTTCCGTTTGTAGTGGGTGTCCGTTCTAGTGAAGGGTAGTTGTATATTGTTGAAGATTAACGGAATTTGGCCATGTTGTAAATAGCCCACTATAAGTCATAAAATGATTATAAAATCAAGAAAAGCAAATTAAGTTAATAACATTTTATATAGACACATATCAATGAATGTTTTTACAATTGAAGTAATACTTGGAATATAGGTCCAACGGAGGTTAAAATGTTCATGGCAATAAAATGCTGAAAGAGAATTAATGCTTAGGAATGTGGGGAGCGATATCAGTAAAGAATGTCTTTGATGTAGTCGCTCCTTAGGTCAGTAAGTAGTTCTGAGGCAGGGAAGAAGGAAAGAGGTAAGGGAGGCGAGCGTAGTAAGCCACTTGACTTGGGTCAAGGGAGATACTAATTACTCTCTTCTCCTCGAGTCGATCTGCCTGGCGATGCTTCCTGTATCCGCTTTTTATATCTTTTTGAATCACAGCAGATCACTTGGGATTTCACACTTGTATTTGATTCTGGGCTTCCCATTGGCTGATAAATAAAATTCACGTAATCTCGCGAACTGGAAATTTAATATTTAATTTTTCAACCGGAACATCTGCGCCATCACGCAAAATAAACTTAAAACAGCAACTGAATTGTGGCTCTCTCAGCTGGTATTCCAAGCAAGTCTTTCCTTCTTGGTCTCTGTCTCAAAATCTCAGACAGACGTTTCAGCCAGCAACTGTAAACGTTTTTTGTTTTTTTTTCCACTGGGAAAAATTCGTTGCTTTTATAGCTGTCCATGTACCCATAATCCATTTGCATCTTCCTGTTATCCCATAATGCATTGCACATTTTTTTTTTGTGTATAAAAATGCAACGTAAGTTCCCCCCCTCATTCTTTTACATTATCTGGCCGAAAACGGATTACGTCAGAGAGGTAAGTGCTTTTTCTTTTAACTTCATTTTAGCTGCGGTAGCTTTACACGCTAAACAAATACGGGTTCTCTTTTGACGGGGCAAGTCGCAAACAGTAGGTTGTATCTCATGTCTGCCACAGATGCGCAACGACGACTTTTGGTCATTTGCTTTTTTGGTCGTGAGAGCGCAAACATCTGGTCCATCGGTTTTACTCGGTATCACCAGAGTCTCTCAAGACACGGAGGCCCCCGAGGGAACATGCTGCTTGAAATAGCAAACTATCTATATTATAATTTTGCTTTTCCCCTCTTTTCTTTAGTTCACACGATCGTTGTTCTAGTAATAACTAATAATGAAATATTCTGTTTTGATCGTGAAAAACATGGAACTGGAATATCATTTACACTACTTGGTTTCGGCGAGAAAATGAAGATAAGTATTTAACGTCTGTTTCATTGAAATGTAAAAGTTATCAATTTAAAATCTTTTTACTTGTACACTCTTATCTATAAAGAAATTAGCAGTATAGCCCGGCGTTGCTCGGGTGTAATGAAAGCTTTAAAACTAATCCATGGTCCTGGAGCTCAGACTCAACCTAAAGAATATTTGTGTGAAGTCTGAGAATCGGATAAAAATTGTGGATTTGTATAAAGGATATACAGACAAACACACACAAACATCTTGCCTTATATATATATATAAAATCGATTTTCTGCACTATTGTAAGAACTGCAAACTTGAAAATTCTGAATATTGTTTCTTATGTCTGTCTAGGAGTGTATCAAATTTGATTAAAATCGGGCCACTCCTTCTATAACCCGATTTTTTTCGATTATCGATATTTATTGAGGGTACCTCAACACAAAACCTAGCTAAGAACACTCGCAGACGCATGTAGTACAACTGTAAATTTTCAAGAAAATCGGGTCAGCCGTTTCGGGGGCTATAGATAACGGATACACACAATTCTATTTATAAATAACTTCAGATTTATTAATATAAACGTTTAGAAGACAGGTTTTCGGCCCGTAATAAAATGTATTCGTTTATTGTGCAATGTTGCACAAGATATTTATACTCATTGTTAATTTTATGAGCCGGCTCTTTCATGATGATTCAATGCATGTCAGAGAGCGTTCAGAAGATTTTCTCGCGGTAGGTTGCCATTTTTTACCAAACAAGAATCTAGAACCTAATCTGTTCTATGCAAACCATAGCCAGAGAAAGATGAGATGAATTCGTACCTTTTCCAAGGGTATTTTCACGTAAGTGATTGCAATGAATTCAACTAGAATTCGAACTTGTCTTTCTCATTTCTCATTCTGAGGCGTTACCCGCTGCATCACAACGCACATCCATAAGCGACTAGTATAATAACAATTCCTCACCTAGAAAAAAAAAATAAAATAAAAAACCGTCAAGAATTGAAACTGTCCTGTTGTCAGGATGGTCTCCTTAGCAGTGAGACTGGAAACTGTTCTGTCAGGTGCTTCCTCCAAATCTTACAACAATCAGCCATTCTCTCTTCCTTGGCATAAACTTCTTGGAAAATGCGGGCAGAGTATTAAACACAACCGGGGTTTTAATCCATCAGGGCCAGTCGTTAACATTCCCATAACAAGCGAGACAGAAATAAGATACCCCAGTTGGGAATTTGGGTCGGTAGGGGCCAGAACTATATGCTTTCTTCTCTGGGCAAGAAGAAAAGAGGTGACTAATCTATCCGCACTTCCAACAGATTGGTTTACCGCCGGATACAGTAACGGTCGTATTCTGGCCCTCTACATCCAGGCGGTTGGAGACGAGATAAAGGCTTTGCGATCCAATATTTTGAAACTCCGTCCTCCGTTCAGGTCGTCAGAGGAATCACTGATTATCTGCCTGTATTTTGTCATATAAGTAGCCAAGTGCTCTGCTCTCGTAAGTCCTGACTAGAAACCTCTTATACGGAAACGTTGGTCCGTCGCCTGCTCTCAAATTAGATACGTATTGCGAAATCTTTCGTGATCGATCTCGACTGGAGGCATCTTCAGTCGGCAGTGGGTAACTGTATATCCCACTTTCCCTTTGATTATTCTTTCTTGTTTTAACCCCCCCCCCCCCCAAGATGTCAAAGCTTTGATAACTTTCTTTATTGGCGCGACAAATCTCGCGCTATCGCTTGTCTGCCAAAAAGACGGACGCAATTTTGTTTTTCAACCCTCTAATTCTTGGGGGTATATTAAAAGCATAACTTCTTTGATAAGATCTTCGTAACGTTTGGCGCTTTCTCTCCAGGAACTGCGTTATGTTGATTTAACTGAAGTAGATAGACTAAACTATCACCCGGTTCAGACTCCACTCACGTCTATTGAACAGATGAAGAGACTCATCCCTTGTTCCCTGTTTGGGATGTGGTTTCCGGCTCTTTTCCAATCTTTTCACTTTTATGTAGCCCCCTGGGTGATATGATTTAAAAAAAAACTTGAGGTGGGGACTTTCAGCAAGAGGGAGATTTCCCGGCCTCTACATCAGCATTGCTGCTGTCATTCATCGTTTTACTTTCTTTGGTAGTTGAGGTTTCCTCGGTCTCCGAGATCTGGTCATTTGCGGTCACCGTACTTTTTCCCTTATTTTGGCCTTCATTCTTCGTTATTATTTTCTGGCTTGTGTACTGCTTGTCTGGTGGTGTCTAAAAAAAAAAAAAAAAAAAAAATCAAAGGTCTTTGAGAATATTTTTGAAAAGGATTTACCCCTTTTTAATTTTCTTTTAGACATAGAAGGATGAAAATAAAAGAAAAACTAATTGATTTAACGAAAAAAGAAATGGCAAGTAAGTGTGCAGTACAAAATAAAGTGTGGAAAAAATAAAACATCTGTTAGCAAGGAAACAAAAATGTGAAAAACTAGGCGTACCAGCAAACGAAAAAGATTTAACAAATAAAAGACAAACTAATAAAGCGAACAATAAAACGTGGTCGTCTAAATAAAACAAAATAAAATCACAATAGTTTAACTTGTAAACTTTAACAAGGAAAAAATAAAAATGACACGAACAACTGGGTTTTCCAGCAAAAGAAAACTTTTAAAAAAGTAAATCAAGACACTAACTAAAATAAAATGTGGCTTTTAAATGAAACAAATAAAACGCAGTCACAATAATTTGCAAGACAAAGACTGAGAAAATAAAAAGGCTTGCCTATAAGAAAAACAGAATGGCTGGACTAATAAAAATAAACGTAACTGTCTAGAAGAAATAAACTGCCAAAAAAAGTGTTTAATACGCTGTTTTAAATACAAGGAAAATAAAATCAATAGGCAAGAAAGAAAGTAAAGAACTAGTGCAACGAATATAACTATAAGAATGCGAAGATAATGCGTTATACTATAAGAATGCGTAACTGAAAAGGAAACAAGAAAGCAAAAAGTTGAAATAAATCTATAAAAAAAAAAAAAACCCCAAAAAAACGTAAGCTAAATTCTACAGTCTTAAAGAAAACAATGTACTCCCACAAATGCATAAAGTCAAATCCGGTCTTGGTGAACTGATAATCACCAGCCTCGCCACTGAGGCTGGATGTGGCACAAGGTCGAATTTTATGTGGGAAATATTAGCTCTTAAGCTCGCGCAAAATTTTTCCGTAGGCCCTGCTTTAGGCAGGGTTGGGCTCAAAATATCCCATAGACTCTCCTTAAAGTAGCGTCAGACTCTTGTCTGTTTATCCAAGAAAAGGTTCTGTCCTTCGGTGGAGCCTCGTTTGGGTTCCTCTCCGCAAGGAGGCAGATAGCCAACAAGAGTTTTGGTTAACTTCGAATGCAAGCAGTTTGCCTGTATACATATATTCAGGACAGATTCATACTTACCCGAGACAAAAATGTGTCGGGTAGAGACCAAAAATCATCTGTTGTGCCTCTGTCCTCGAAGACAAAATGCGGCTCAGTTGTAGTTCCGTCCGCAAGGGGGCAGAGGTGCATCTGAGAGAAAGAAAGAAAAAAAAAAGAAAATTATACTGTACAGATGCCCGGTCCCGTGGCCGCGCCACCCCATTGCAGCAGAGGGGTGTACCAGGTGCTCGTCAGCAGGGCCAGCTCAACGGGCGGTTGAGGGGACTGGGGAATTTTTGTTCCTTCGCCCGTTCTTACGCAGTCGGGCTCCCCACGTTAAGACATTGTACCAACTCTCACTCCAGTTGGAGAGTAGGGTAAATATGTATGTTCAGGACAGCGCCACTAATGTGGGAAATGGATCATATCACACTGGTCACTTAAGATGGATGATTTTTAACCTTTTCAAAAAATTTCCTAATTTATAAGCGAAACTGTACAAACGAAATGAAACAGACATAGAAAACGTTGATTTTTTTTTTTTCACTTTGTTTGGAAAATTGTCATTGCACTCAGTGTGAAAGCTGGGATTTGATATGATAAAGACTGGCACTAAACATTAGATTCATAAACTTTACCAATTTTTGAGAATTTATGTTTTAAGATCGTCTAAAAATGTACAGAAATACCTAATTTTTGCAGGTCTTTGCTAAAATGACTTCAAAATTGTACTGTTTTAAAAATAAACGCCAAAAGTGTTAATCTTTTGCATTAGACATATTGAAGAGAAAATATATTGCAACCAGAATTCTAATTATGAATCGCAACAAGCAAAATATGCCATTTTTAACTGCATTTGGTAAGTAAAAAGAACGATGTTAAATATCGTAAAATATTAAAAACAAAAATAAGATTTTTTTCGATCTTTATAAAAACAAAAAATAGGTAAACGTATATAATGCCATAATACTGATGGCCACAAATTATAAGAGAAAATGTTTTAAATTTGCGTTATTTGATGAAAATTGCACTAAAATGACTGCACCATATAAAATATTACGTACTAATATAGTTAGGTATAAGTAAAATGTAAGTTTTATTTGGTGGTACAATGATTTTGTAGTTATATGCTTATGCTATGCATCATGTCCAAACGAACGCGGGTGTCCCTCAAGGTTCTATCCTCGGTCCTACGCTCTTTCTGATCTACATTAATGATCTCCCCGATACCATAATATCCCAAGTAGGTATGTACGCCGATGACACCACAGTTTACTCTCGCCTCGATTAAAAATTTGGTGTGGGCGACAAAGCTAACCTTGCAGCCGAGCTTGGAAAGGACCTCCAATTCGTAGTGGACTGGGGTAAGAAATGGCTCGTAAATTTTAATGCTTCTAAAACGAAGCTACTATCAATTAAGCATCCTAGACAACCGCACCTACCTTCCATTAGCATGGACCAGGCTTGCCTCCTAGAGAGTAAAACACTGCGCCTCCTTGGTCTCACACTTTCAGCGGACCTCAAGTATATCGAATCCATTGCTAAATCCGCTGCTATGAAAGTCGGTTCTCTGTGCAGGGCCCTGAAGTTTTTTCCGTCTGAATCTATCCTGCACATTTATAAATCTACCATGCGCCCGTGCATTGAATACTGTTGCCATATCTGGTCGGGTGCGCCTGCTATTCTCCTTGGGCTTCTCGACAAGGTACAGCGGAGGGTCTGTAATGTGATCGATACTGACTTGGCAGACAGCCTGCAGTCTCTCTCTCACCGGCCCGACGTGGCTTCCCTGTGTCTCTTCTATAAATACTTCCATGGCTTCTGCTCCGATGAACTTAGATCACTGGTGACCCCTAGGTTCGAATTTGCACGAGATACTAGATTAGCAACTAGGTTCCACCCTTTTACAGTGAAACCGATAAAATGCAACCGCAACTTCTACTCCAACAGTTTCTTTTCTCGTACTTCCCGACTGTGGAATTCCCTTCCACATGACTGCTTCCCCGACGGCTACAATCTCCAGGAGTTTAAATGTAAGGTCAATAGACACCTCCTAACACACTAACTCGCTTCCATTCTTTCAAACACTCTTCCCATCCTCCAAACTATCTATCACCCCCACTTCTGACATTTCCTATATCTAACCACTCTTTCTATTTACCTTCCCCTATGTAGCCCCAAGCGCAATGGTGGCAGTGGAATGCCTTGCTTGGGGTGAAACGATTAAAAAAAAGTGCGTCGTGCTGCAGTGGAGATCGGCTCGGAAAGAGAAATCGGTGAGCCGAGTTCGAATTCCAGTTGAATACCCTGCATTCACTTAAGCACTGGTATCCTTGGGAAAGGTATCAATCCGTACCTTCCCTCCAGTTTTGGGTTAAATAACAGGGTAGGACTTGGGGACCCTGCCCTTAAAAACAAATCCCAATAAATCTTGATACTCGAAAAGAAAAAAGTATTACTAGACATAAAACTTATATAAAAAAACAACAACAAATTGTTGAAAGAATAGGTATTACCAGCAATCCGGCTTTCTCTTTTCCAATCTTCTCACTTTGTTTTTTTTTTTTTCAATTGGTGTAGATAGATCTATCTATCGCCCGGTTCACACTCCACCCATGTCTATTGAACAGGTTAACAGGCTCATCCCTTGTTCCATGTTTAGGATGTGGTTTACGGCTTTCTCTTTTCCAATCTTACTTTTTTTTTTCAATTGGAGTAGATAGACTAAACTATCGCCCGGTTCACACTCCACCAATGTCTATTGAACAGGTTAAGAGGCTCATCCCTTGTTCCCTGTTTAGGATGAGGTTTCCGGCTTTCTCTTTTCCAATCTTTTCACTATTACATAGCCCCCTGCACTTCAGTGGCGTTACCACCTTGCTCGGGGTGATACGATTAAAAAAAAAATTTAGTTGGCAATAAATGACCCGCCGAGGTTGATAGGCCATAAAACAACCAACCAAAAATAATTTGTAAAGTTTCAGAAATTGATCAATTTTATCTGACTCTAAAGCTTCCACCTATCATCGAAATGAAATTGCAGCAATTTTTAACTTAAACTTAATTTTCAAATCGGTGTCCTAAACCCCCCCCCCCCAAAAAAAAAAACGCTAACAATCTAGAAAAAAAAAACATTTGTGTCATTATTTATCATGTCAAACCGCGACTTTCGACCTCTCCTCATATTAGTATAGCCTTCAGTTTTTTCGTAAAAAAATTATAAAAACTCGCATGTATATACTGTAACGTCTTCCCGTATGTACCGTGTCCCTTCAGGGCGCGGTCGATCATGACCATTCACATGTTCCTGTTCTTCTTAGCTCTTAATATCTTTGTCTTGGTACTTTTTCAAAACCCTGTTCTGTCATCCATTTGCTTAAGACTGTCAAGTATGTTATACGCTGTTATTTCCATATACCTTTTCTCTTCTATCCATCCTGCAAGTATCATATTCTCCAAGCCCTCTTTCCTCATTACGTGTACCAGAATCTTAAGTCTCTTCCTAATGTTAGGTATAAGTTTCTATACTCGCTAAAACCTCGTCGTTGCTCACATGTTTGGTTCATGGTAACCATTAATTCACAGTAATGTGCACAGACTACATTTACGAAATTTTGATCCAACAAGAGCGTGTATTAAAGAAACAGAAACTGCAGATTCTTATATCTGTCATATATATATATATATATATATATATATATATATATATATATATGAAAAGGTTGGGATATAATGATAATATACGCGCTAAAAAGTTTGCCGCCTTCTACCGAACGGCCATAGCCCAGAGGTAGTATCGCCGACTGACGCCAATTCCGTCGAGTTTCAATTCTGGGTTAAAAAGCAATCGGTGTCTAACCGTACTGATGAGCTGTGATACAGCGAAACAGATCTGTCTGCAGATGACTATATATATATATATATATATATATATATATATATCCCAGCCTTTTTTGATCGCAACGTAATAAAGTATTTATGCAAGTTGAAATTTATTAATGACATTTTTATGACTTACTAATGAGATTTGGAGAGAGGAATTAAAATAAAATGCAGTTACAAATATATAATATTTCAAAGAAATTAACACATAAAGATTTAATTTCAATCATATAAGTTCTACAAAAATTTATAAAGGCAGCAACACGTACGCAAAAAACATGTATTAAAATTATATATATATATATATATATATATATATATATCTTTGTTTGTTTTAGTGCATGTCTGTATTTATAAAATATCTATGTCCATATGCAGGGCCGTAGCTGATGCTAAAAAACACCGGGCACAGAGAAAACTGCCCGGATTTGTTTGATGACGTCATCACATTGTCAACTATGTCATCCGTTCCCAGAAACTATGATTTTTCGCGGATTTTTTTGGCTATTCCAATGGAAATTAGGCACGGAACGTGAACGAAAGCAGGAAATCGGGTTCGGACTTTCTGAGTATAACCAGTCTTTTCTCCCAAAATTAAAAACAATGGACATGTCCATGTGCGTTTAGGTACTTCGATGTTGTGTAATGGTTAGCAAACTTATCTCGCTAGAATCATTACACTTGAGTTGTGAGTAAGATCCTTGCTGGGTGCTCCATACTTTCGGGCTTATACTAAATCTAAGCTATGTATGTGTGACCTATGTGCCTTGTCTGTACAGGTCCTTGGTGATCATGGCTCTCCATAATTGCATGTCTTTCGTAACTTTTCTCTTTCGTTATTTCCTAAATAACTGACTTTATTCTATGTAATATATATATGACTAGCAATATAGCCCGGCGTTGCTCGGGTGTAATGAAAGCTTTAAAACTAATTCATGGTTCTGGAGCTCAGATTCAGCCTAAAGAACATTTGTGTGAAGTTTGGCGAGAATCAGATAAAAAATGTGGATTTGCCTGCACCATTGTAAGAATTGCAACCTTGAAACTTCTGAATATCGTTTCTTATGTCTTTGAGTGTATCAAATTTGATTAAAATCAGACCACTCCTTCTATAACCCGATTTTTTTGATTATCGATATTTATCGAGGGTACCTCGACACAAACCCTAGCTAAGAACACTCGCAGACGCTTATAGTACAACTGTGTAAATTTTCAAGAAAATCGGTTCAGTCGTTTCGGAGTCTATAGGCAACGGACACACACACACACACACATACACGCACACAAAGTTCCATTTATAAATAAGTTTAGATTAGATTAGATTTTGAAAGGAAAACTCAACGTACAATTCATCTCAATATATTTGCACTGAATAATATTCGAGCATTCTCAATTTATCTAATTGACATTTTATATTAATTAGATAAAAACTTTTACATTAATTGAATCTGCAAATTCTTATATCTGTTCTATATATATATATATATATATATATATATATATATATATATATATATGTGCCTTTTTTGATCGCAACGTAGTAAAGTATTTATGCAAGTTAAAATTTATTAATGACACTTTTATGACTTATGAGATTTGGAGAGAGTTATTAAAATAAAATGCAGTTTCAAATAAAAAAGCTCGTATAATATTTCAAAGAAATTCACACACAAAGATTTAATTTCAATAGAAGTAATTTATACAAAAATGTAAGTTCGACAAAAATTTACAATGGCAGCAACACGCACGAAAAAAAGGGTGGGTCGAGTAAAAATGATGGCGTTACTTTTTGCATAATGCCTCTAAGACACAAAGGGCTATTAGAAGTGAAAGGGAATATGATTTTAGAAAGAACCGGAAAACCAACCCTAAACAGGAAACAAGGAAGAAAAGCTCTTTTTTCTTTTTTTTTAAAATCATTTCACACCAAGCAAGGCATTCCACTGTCACTATTGCGCAGGGGGTTACATAGGGGAATGTGATGAGTGATTACATATAGGAAATGTCAGGAGGGTGATAGACGGGTAAGGATGTACATAAGAAAAGTGTTTGAGAAAATGGGTGCGAGTTAGTGTGTTAAGAGGTGTCTATTGACCTTACATTTAAACTCCTGGAGATTGTAGCCGTCGGGGAAGCAGTCATGTAGAAGGGAATTCCACAGGCGCGAAGTGCGAGAAAAGAAGCCGTTGGAGTAGAAATTGCGGTTACATTTTATCGGTTTCACTGTAAAAGGGTGGGACCTAGTTGCTAATCTAGTATCTCGTGCAAATTCGTACCTAAGGGGCACCAGTGATTTAAGTTCATCAGAGCAGAAGCCGTGAAAGTATTTATAGAAGAGGCACAGAGAAGCCACGTCTGCCAAGTTGGTATCGATCACATTACAGATTCTGTTGTATTTTGTCAATAACACCGAGGAGAATATCAGGGACACCCGGCCAGATAGGGCAGAAGTATTCAATACATGGGCAGATGGTAGATTTATATATGCGCAGGATAGATTCAGATGGGGGAAAAACTTCCGGGCCCTGCACAGAGAACCGACTTTCATAGCAGCGCATTTATCAATGGATTCGATATAGTCATTCCACTTGAGGTCCGCTGAGTGTGAGGCCAAGCAGGCGTAGTATTTTACTCTCTGGGAGGCAAGCCTGTTCCATGCTTGGGATCTTATGGCATCGGGGAGATCATTAATATCTATCAGAAAGAGCGTAGGACCTGGTATAGAGCCTTGAGGGACACCCGCGTTCGTATGGTAGTTCTGGGAGGCATGTCCATTTAATGCCACCTTCAATGTGCGCCTAGAGAGGAAAGACTGGATTAGGTCAAACAAATATCCAGTTATAGCACAGCTCCGCAGTTTTGTTGAAGGCCATCATGCTAGACTCTGTCTAACGCTTTAGAGATATCCAAGGCAACGGTTCAGGCTTCACCATTCTTGTCGAGAGCCTGGTATATATACTCGGTGATGGTCGTTAGCATATCAGCAGTAGACCTGGTGAAGCGGAAACCATACTGTTTGTCCATACTGTTTTAGTGCAATCTTATTGATTAAACTCTAAACTTTCTGATTGACAAAAAAAAATTGTATTAAATTTCAACATTTAAACAATTTGGTGGGGTGGGGGAGCTCAGTTTTTCATACAACCTTACAGTAAATCGATCCTGTGCAATTAACTTTTTTTGCTTGCGCATATTCAACAACTGAATCCTTTGCGAAATTTTTGAATAAAGCTATTCTTGGAGTTTCCGAGGAGGATGCCATCGTAAGAACTAAAGAAAACTTGCAAAAGACAAAAACAGGAGCAACAACTCGTCCAAAAAAAAGAAAAAGAAAACAAAGCGATCCCAACGCGAGTGACTCCAAAATGGAGGATCGATTTACTATAACGTTGTATGAGAAACTGATCCCCCGCCCCTAAAATTGGTTAAATATTGAAAGTTTTCTAAATTTGTTTTGATAATCGGAAACTTTATGTAATAATCGGTAAGACTGTGCTGGAAAAAGTAAAAAAGAATAAAAAACAAATTTAAAGGTGGTGGTAGTCTCCTTCAGGTCTGCCATTTCATTTTAGCAATTAATTTGTTAAATTTTATTACTAATATAATGGGTGATAGCATCTCCTGTGCTGAATGAAATTTTATTTAATGTGGGCTGTTTATTTTGCATGAGAATAGCTTTCAGATTTGCGAGTCTTTCCTTGAAAAATACTCTCTAACGCCAGTTGCAAGAAAAGATTGAAATTTTAGAATTTATAATTATATTAAAGATTATTTGATAAAATAAAATAAACAAATCGCATTGCACATTACCATAGACCATTTCAAATGTCCAGCGTCTTAACATACGGGATGCGTAGATGAACTGTCGTATAAATTTATGCAAAAATAATACTAACTGATTTTAACAAAAATATTTACCAAAATTACACAAAAATATTTTGAAATCCTGTTATGGTGGAACATCCTATCATACTCCATAATGGAATGCTCTAGTCTATAAAGGACAGTGACGAGAAGGATACATCAGAGGCGACCAGTCTACCGCAGAAAGCAATGGCAACCTACTGCGGGATAATCTTCTGCCTGGTCAGTTATGCCTCTTTCGAGACATGACAGCCCAAGTGTGTATCACGAATGGCACTTAACTGACTGAAGGACTTTTGTGGGTCTCTCGCTCAACTATTCCTCACATATAATAAAGGGGGTTGCTGTCTGGGAAGTTAGATCGTCAGATGTAAGGGGTAATGATTAGCTCTCCTGCTTGCGTTGCTTGGTGCGGTATCCTGTTGCCAGACATAGGGTCTTCCAGCGACCACTATCTTGATCAAGGGCAACACTGCATCCTATAGGTACTTGTAAGCCTTCATGTTGAGTCTGAGGCTCTCACCAACATATTCGGGAGTTTTTCTTACGAGAACGAGCGTAATCACCATTAGGCTCATTCAACTCTTTTCGAATTCTTTGCACTGTTCTCGGATTGACACCTAAACATTTTGAAATGTCCGTACTAGGGCTTTCGGTGCGAATGTCAGGCAGCAGTGTTAAGTGCCATACGTGATACACACTTGGGCGATCATGTCTCAAAAGAGATATGACTGACAGGGTAGAAGATTATCCCGCAGTAGGTTGCCATTGCTTTCTGTGGTAGACTGGTTGCCGACCAAGGCTATAGAACCCAATCTGTCCTATCATTTAACCCATAAGTGAGGGGAAGAGACAGATTAATACCTTTCCCAAGGGTATTTGCGCGTAAGTAAATGCAAGGAATTCAACTGGAATTCGAACTCGGCTCTCCGATTGCTCGTTCCGAGCCGACATCCACTGCGCCACAACGCACCGTTCCCAAATTTCAGGAAAAGTGAATGGCGACTTAATACTCACTTTTTTAGCAGACTGTGTCCAAATAACTTTATTATACCGTGCAATCGGCAAAATCAAAAACAACGTGCATGTGCGAAATTTAAAAAATATATATATATAAAATTGCGACAATTTACTCATCGCGTATATATATATATATATATATATATATATATATATATATCTGTAAATTCAGGTAAAATTTAGAGGGGAAATAGCCATTTTCAACATGTCATTTTAAGACATACATACATTGTCAACCCTGTTTAAACAAAGAATTAGGGAAAAATTCTAATGCCGGAGGGGTTGGGGAATATTGGCTTTTATAGGGTTAAACTAGCGGAATCTTTGTAATTTCTTCTATGGTAGAAGGACATGTAGCGTGACCATTAGGTTAGTAATGGTAGGTGGTGTGGAAAGGGTAACTGCTTAGCTAAATTAAAAAAAAAACTTACTGTGACTAATTGGAAAAATAAGATAATTATTGCAATTTGTATTCATTTCTATGACGACACAATGTCCCCCAACTCATTCCTTTACTAGACCAGGCCTCGAGCATTAGAAAGTTTTCATTCTTTGTTAAACGGGGTTGACAATGCATGTCTGAAAATGACATGTTGAAAATGGCTATTTCTCCTCTAAAGTTTATCTGAATATCAGCTCTGTAAATTACTTTAATTTACATTGAACTCTCTATTGGATCAGTTTAAAATTTTGACGATATTACTAGGATCCTCCTGGATTACTGGATTACTGGATTATTTACCAATTCTATCCTGGGTTTGTACCGCACACACACACATACACACACACACACATATATATATATATATTTCATTAAAAATGACAGATAAGGTATTATCATTCTTTTTTTTTTATAATTTTTCATGTCTTCATATAAATTTTTTCTTTTCAGAACTCAAATTATATAAGAATTGTCTAACGGTTTTGTACTTACGAGCGCTTTCGGCTATACTTTTAGCCATTCAGTTAAGTGCCATACGTGATACACGCTTGGGCGATCATGTCTCTTTCGAGACATGACTAACTGGGCAGAAGATTATCCCGCAGTAGATTGCCATTGCTTTCTGCGGTAGACTGGTTGCCTACCAAGGCTATAGAACCCAATCTGTCCTGTTATTTAACCCATAACTGGAAGGAATAGACGGATTAATACCTTTCCCAAGGGTATTTGCGCGTAAGTGAATGCAATGAATTCGGCTGGAATTCGAACTCGGCCCCCCGATTTCTCGTTCCGAGCCGATACCCAATGCTCCACAACGCCATTACCAAGAATTAATTCTGTTTTACTCGTAAATAAACTTGTGTAAAGTTATGTATACAGTCTTGTGTATGTTAAGTTTGAACACGGTAAGCATATTGCTACCGTGTTCCTAATTGGTGTTATTAAGTGTGGGATTTCTCTCTTTTTTTATTAGTAATACTTTTATTATTTTTAATATTTTGCATGTAGAATGATGTTATTATGTATCATAAACATAATAGCATCATCCACATCGCTAACCATTACAGCACGTTGAGACCACACACACACACACAGGTTGCAAATATATTTACATTTTTACTGAATTAGGCATGTCACCTTTACAGCCCAATGTCATAAGGAAGGTTAAATCATGGGACGTTGTTTGAAAAATGCTAGAAAAAACCTCTCTTAATTTGCTTGTTACCGACAAACGCTTTCCGCGTAATGTTTCGCGAATGCATAATATATTTCCTGTAATTCCAAAATATTCACATTTAGACTTGTAAAAGGCTAACTGGTTCTAAGTAACAGTTTCTGTGAAGATTGAAATTCGCTGTCAGTTTCGACTGACGTCTTTCAAGAACAAAAGTTGGAAGAAGCATGTTTAAGAATTAAATTGATTTAAATTTGTAAGTTCAGATTTAATCAGTTCGGTTGGAATTTCCTAAAACTTTCCTTCGATTAAGACAATGTTACTGAATCCAGTGAAAAACGGGCTTACTATTCAAAATCTATTCTATGTACAATGTTGTACTTTATCGTTAAAAGAGCCAGATAAAAAATGAGAAATAAAGTATAGCTGCCACATCTGGGCAGGAGATGCCGAGTAAGTGAGGTGTAGGCAGCTTTAGCCCAGATGTGGCATCAATACTCCATTTTTTTTTTTTTTTTTTTTTTTTGGTGCCTTCTTGATAAAGTTCAAAAGCGTCTATATGGACTTGCGAGTGAGGAGCTATTTTCCATCTTACACCCCTTTTCCCCACAGACAAAATGTCACAAGCCTCTCGCTGCTCTTTCTATTTCCATGGCATGTACTCTGCCGAGATACATTCCATTCGTATTTCTTGCCATTCTCAAGAGAATTCAAAAGCGTCTCCACGTCCTTGTGAGTGATGAACTAATTCACCTCCTTTGCATCCACTTTACCACAGCCGAAACGTCACAAGCCTCTCGCTACTTTATCGCTATTTCCATGTGTTCTGACGAGATGTATTTTTAGTCCCGCCAGTCCTGGCCTTTGCAAATAGGACCAGTCATGCCTCGTCCACAATGGTGAATCACCACCATTTTTCATATTCCAGTAGTATGTTCCATTTGAACAGCCTCTTTTCAATGGCTGCTACAAATTCCTGCCACAATGTTTTCCCAATCACAACAACCTTGTCTTGTTCAACTCTAGGGTTAACCGTTATATTTCCCGAAAACCCCATGATTTTCACTTGACTTTTCTTATTCATATAATACTACGCACTAAACCTTTACCCTGAGGGGCTCTGGAGCCTTAAATTAAAAGAATATTAGTTAAAAATAACAGCCAGGCCATTTTGTTTGACCGTATAAAGCTGGAATAATAATCTACAAATCGTTATTTAAGGCCGATATTTTTACCAATATTTCTATAATATTTGATTTTTTTCTCCGATACCCCTGTATCTTGTTCTTCCTTTTAACTTTACTCTCAAGCAACTCTCTTCACACCAGTATTCAAATCCTTTTCTTAACCATTCTCTGATACCCGTTGTAACCAGTTCCTCTTTCTCTTCGCTCTCCTCTTATGTAGCCCCCTGCGCCCCAGTGGCAGTACTGCCTTGTTTGGGGGTTAAACGATTTTTAAAAAAAGTGTTGTGATGCAGTGGATATCAGCTCAGAACTCCAAATCGGAGAGCAGTGTTAGAATTCCAGTTGAATTCATTGCGTTCACTTACGCGCAAAAGGAAAAGTGTAAATTCGTCGCTTCTCTCTCCAGCTATGGGCTAAATAGCAGGGTGCATTGAGTTCTATAGCCTTAGTTGGTGATCAGTCTATCGAAGAAAAGTAATGGTAACCTACTGTGGGAAATTCTTTCGAGACATAATAGCCCAAGCGTGTATCACGTATGGCACTTAACTGACTGACTGTACTTGGGTATTTTAACATTAGGGCGCAAAATTTTAAGTCAATGAGTTGCTAAACATCGCTCTCTGAGAGACACCTCTCTAGTCATCCTCGATGTCGCTGTTTTTAAACTTCTAGTGCAAAATCAATTATTTTCGTTGTCATAAGTTTCTCCCGGGGTTAAAAGAGGTGAGTTTCTCAACCAATCGTAATGATTAGTGCTTGACAGAGAAACTCAAAACTAGTTTAATTAACAGTATTAACATTATTCTGACTATTGTCCTCATCTTCGATACCATTTGTCCGGCGTTTCGGTCGTTTTACACTCCGGCCTTAATCAGGTGCTAGGAATTTCGAACCGAATTTTTTATTACAAATACTAGAGAAAACCATTAACACCAAAAATACCGGAGAAAACCATTAACACCAAAAATACCGGAGAAAACCATTAACACCAAAAATACCGGAGAAAACCATTAACACCAAAAATACCGGAGAAAACCATTAACACCAAAAATACCGGAGAAAACCATTAACACCAAAAATACCGGAGAAAACCATTAACACCAAAAATACCGGAGAAAACCATTAACACCAAAAATACCGGAGAAAACCATTAACACCAAAAATACCGGAGAAAACCATTAACACCAAAAATACCGGAGAAAACCATTAACACCAAAAATACCGGAGAAAACCATTAACACCAAAAATACCGGAGAAAACCATTAACACCAAAAATACCGGAGAAAACCATTAACATAAAAAAATTGCAATATGCACTCTGTTAAAATAAGAATTACTGGACATTAGGTTTACAAGTTCCAAAACTTCAGGTGTTCTTGTCCTTAAGGACACATGGCCCAGTGGATATAGACGTTTGTTAGTTCCTGTGACAACAAAGAGTTCAATACCAGGCTACAGTGGTGAACAAGTAACTTACAGGGTTAGAGGGAGATAGGTAATGACTTTCAGAAGAGGCATTTGGAATATACCCTTGTGATTGTAATAAAGGGTTCGGTTCGAAATTCCTAGCACCTGAAGAAAGCCAGAGCGTACAACGGCAGAAACGTCGTACAAATTTCAACAAAGATGAGTACAATAGTCCGAATACTGTAAATACTACCTCATCTCAGAAATATAGACAAATAGTTTAAGTGCTAATTTATTTATTCTTAATCATTTTACCCTAAACAAGGCGATAAAGTCACTCGGATGCAAGGGGGTTACAGAGTGAAAAAAATAAAATAAAATAAAACAGATAAAAGAACAAGTGTTAAACAAAATGCAATGAATAAACAACGTCGAATTTAAAATTAAGAAGCTTTATTCAGCAAAACTGAATCGTTAGTATTTAAAGGGGTCTTTTTTATACAAGGTGGTTAGTATTGAAATAGGTAGGTTAGGATATACCACAAATAAAAGATGACGATTGAAACTGCATTTAATTTTTGAAGATAGTCATTGATAGGAAAGCAAAAATCTTTAAGAGTTTCCTAAGCGATTTGCAATTTCTATTAAAACTACTGAATGGTGCCGGTGCAGAATGGCCAGACAGAGCACCTTTCGAAAATCTAGAGCTAAATTTTGTATTTAACTGATTTTGGGGGCTATTTCTTTTCTTTTTGTATATATATATATATATATATATATATATATCCCTTAAACCTGGGGCTAGTTAAAAATGCACAACCTTATGACAAAAAAGTCATAATTTGTAATAAAAAGATAATCATTAAATTTCTTTAAAAAAAAACTTATACGTTCGTTGTGGTGCAGTGGATATCGGCTCGGAACGACAAATCGGGGAGCCGAGTTCGAATTCCAGTTGAATTCCTCGCATTCACTTACGCACAAATACCCTTGAGAAAGGTATTAATCCGTCTCTTCCCTCCAGATATGGATTAAATGATAGGATAGATTGGGTTCTATAGCCTTGGCTGGCAACCAGTCTACCGCTGAAAGCAATAGCAACCTACTGGGGGATAATCTTCTGCCCAGTCAGTCATGTCTCTTTCGAGTGTATCACGTATGTCACTTAATTGACTGGTGTTTATCTAGTCTCTGAATTTCTGGGATGAGGAATTATTATTATTGACGCTATTTGTATTTGGATTATCATCCTCATCTTTGTTGATATCACGGCGTTGATTTGTAAATTTAGTGCAATCCCTGGTTCGAGTAGTGGGTACTTGCATTCAGTGGAAACGGGCAAACTGAGCATTTGTCTATATTTCTGAGATGAGGTAGTATTTACAGTATTCGGACTATTGTACTCATCTTTGTTGAAATTTGTACGACGTTTCGGCCGTTGTACGCTCCGGCCTTCTTCTGCTATGAATTTCGGACCGAACCCATTATTACAAGGACTGGGGTATATGAACACCATTTCTTGCGTAAAGCCTCCATTGGAAGTCATGAGTGATTTTATTTTTATTCTATTTTTTTAATCATATTACCCCGAGCAAGGCGGTAACGCCACTGATGTGCAGGGGGCTACATAAGAATAAAAGCACTAGATAGAAGAGAGTGAAGAGAAGGAAAAACCATTTAGAAGGGAGCAAGAGAAGGAATGGATTACAGTTGCAGAAGTGGAGAGAAAGGAAAGGATATACAGGGTGGCGAGGAAAGAACTAGGGTCAAGTGGTTAAGAGATGAATATTGACCTTGCATTTGAATTCTTGGAGGTTGTAGCCATCAGGAAAGCAAGACCCTCTAACCCTGCAAGTTACTTGCTCACCACCACTGTAGCCTGGTATTGAACTCACAACTCTAAGAGTCAAGTCAGGAACTAACCTACGTCTATGTCCACTGGGACATGTGTCCTTAAGGACAACTGAATTTTTGGGACTTATAAACCTAATGTCCCGTAACCCTTACTTAGCAGAGTTCATATTGCAATTTTTTGATGTTAATGGTTTTCTATAGTATAGTGCATTATTTCCAAATAATGTAAATACTGTAAATAACTGAGCAGTATTAAATTAAAATAAAAACATACGATCTCTCCCTTGACGTCGGTAGTGGAATGAGAACATGAACTGTAGCCACAGTAGAAGTGGTGTGTTGTGGGCAAGATAGCCTGGCGAAGCTCAACTCTCTACAGGCTGGCTTGAATTCAGTTTTCTTTCTACAAGACTGGCTGCCAACCAAGGCTATAAGACACAATCTGTTCTAATATTTACTCATACTTGGAGAGAATAAATGGTTGCATACCTTACCAAAGGTTATTGGCATGTAAGTGAATGTAATGAACTAGACTGGAATTCGAACTCGACACCCCGATTCTTTATCCGGGCCGTTTATCAATACTATAACGGGCCTCCTACACTTAATTTATGATGATCAAAATAAAAAAAAATTACTAAAAAAACAGAAAAGATAGCATACTTTTTATGATTTACTTATTAATTATAATTTTTAATAAAAAAATGATATAATTCTTGAATAAAACTTACATATAGTTATTTTTCTGTTTAATATAATTTAAGTAGATAATTTGTCTACATTTTTGAAATGACGTATGTAATCATTTCGTCTATTTATATTGTTCAGACTATTTTCCTCATCTTTCTTGCTATATTCATGACGTTTCGGTTGTCGTAAGCTCCGACCTTCTTCAGGTGATTGGAATTTAAATTGGACCCTTTATTTCGTTCCACGGGTTATATTGTACTGTTTTCACTTAGCTGATTGGTGTCACTTCCGTCATGCCGACTTCGAAGTTTTGTAAACGTATGAGAATGCACTCGCTCATTAGGGCTTGTTTGGTTTCTTTGCTGATATATTTTGATATTTGTGTGTTTCTATACTGTTATGCAACTGGTGTTGTTTGTTATTTTTTGCATAAGTCTGTGATTTTTTTTTCTCTGGATGAATGTCAGGTTATTTTCATTTTTCTTTTTCTACGTTCTGCTCTTGTATTCTGGTTTTCTACTGATTTCTAGGGTGTACTGGATTTTCAATGATTTATTATTTTGTGGTGTGTTAACCGCTAGACTTAGGATGACGGTTGAATGTTTGTGTCTCTGCATACGCGTATGTGTATGTCGCGCGCACGTATGACTGTATTTATTAATGTGTACTCACACATTTACACAGACACATGGTTGTGGGTGTTGTGTATGTGTTTTAATGTATATTGATCCCTTTTTGGTGGTAGAATATATATACATAATTTGGTTGGATACTCGTATATGAATAGATATTGTTTTTTTTATATAGTTAAACAGTACAATTATTTATATCTGCCGGTTTAAATAATCGAGAAATTTTGTTAGGAAAATATGCGTCCTCCGGCAGGATTCGGACTTGCGTCCCCTCGAGAAAACCATCAATATGACGTGTCTTAGACCGTTCGTCTACGAAAGACTTATAGTTAGATAAAGCCTAAAATAATGCCTTTAAACACACATTTTCCTGATTTTTCATCATATTCATAGCTGCTCTTTTTTCCTATTCAAATAATTTATTTAGGATATTTTACAAAATAGATTAAGCTCGACAAATTTTAAATTTATTTGTTTAAAAATTATTTTAATGGATATTCATATTTAAGAAGATACTGTTTTTTTTATCTTTATTTTTTTATATCTACCGGCTTAAATAATCGAGAAATATTGTGAGGAAAATATGCGTAAAATTGCGTAAATGAGAGAAAGAGAAAGATATGAACAGACTGAGAGAGAGAGAGAGAAAAATGAAAATAACACAACTTATTTTGACAAATCTTTACTAGAATTAAACAAAAATATCTTGAAATACTTCTTCTTTTATGTGCCCTGTCCTTTCAGGACGTAGGTGATCATGGCTTTCCACGTCTCCCTATCTCCGGTGGCTCTTAGCACGATTTCTCTTGTTACACCACGCTACGCCCGTTCTATCATCCACCTGCTCAGGCCCTTCAAATATGTTATCCGCAGCTTCCCCTTGTCTCTTTTTACCTCTATCTAGCCTGTTAGCATCAGGTTCTCAAAGTTTGATTTTAGTATTTCCCACCTGTATTTGGCATTTTGGGCTGCTCTTTTCCGCTGATGACCATGCATTCGGTTTCCTTGCAGTTTATTTGTAGTCCTTTCTTGTCACTCTCCACAGCTACTTTCTGTGTGAGGTCTTGTAGTTTCCTTTCCGCGTCTCTTCTTTTAGCACTGTATCATCTGCGTACATTGTCTTTCAAATCATGGCCTCTGATCCTGGCATAACATCTAGGACCCTCAGAATAGTCTCGCTGTACAAGGTGAATAAATTGCCATTGGCTTCAACCACAGCTTCCAGACGACTTCGGAATCCCCTGCATCTCTTCTGAATGATCACCTTCATTATGTTGGCGAATGCTGCCATAATTCTTGCCTTCAGTTCACCTTTGATGCTAATAGGAGTTTTGTTGGTTTTTTATTCAACTGTGCCAAAACGTAAGTCAAGTCGGCTGCAGTCTGGGGAGTCAGGTGGCCATAGCTGGCCATATGTAATAGATAATGTAGAATTTTTCTGACAGCCATGACTGGGTTATCCTGCTTGTGTGGCATGATGCAGAGTACTTTTGCCCGTTATAGGGTCTCCCAGCAACCACACCCTCTTGGGTAGTTTTGTCTCCTCAAGGTGCCTGATATAGACTAACCCTGTTGGGTAGTATTATCTCCTCAAGTTACTGACATAGACTAACCCCGTTGGGTATTATTATCTCCTCAAGTTACTGACATAGACTAACCCCGTTGGGTAGTATTATCTCCTCAAGTTACTGACATAGACTAACCCCCGTTGGGTGTATTATCTCCTCGAGTTACTGACATGGACCTTACGTTGGGTATTATTATCTCCTCAAGTTACTGACATAGACTAACCCCGTTAGATAGTATTATCTCCTCAAGTTACTGACATAGACTAACCCCGTTGGGTAGTATTATCTCCTCAAGTTACTGACATAGACTAACCCCGTTGGGTAGTATTATCTCCTCAAGTTACTGACATAGACTAACCCCGTTGGGTAGTATTATCTCCTCAAGTTACTGACATAGACTAACCCCGTTGGGTAGTATTATCTCCTCAAGTTACTGACATAGACTAACCCCGTTGGGTAATTATTATCTCCTCAAGTTACTGACATAGACTAACCCCGTTGGGTAGTATTATCTCCTCAAGTTACTGACATAGACTAACCCCGTTGGGTAGTATTATCTCAAGTTACTGACATAGACTAACCCCGTTGGGTAGTATTATCTCCTCAAGTTACTGACATAGACTAACCCCGTTGGGTAGTATTATCTCCTCAAGTTACTGACATAGACTAACCCCGTTGGGTAGTATTATCTCCTCAAGTTACTGACATAGACTAACCCCGTTGGGTAGTATTATCTCCTCAAGTTACTGACGCCAGATAACCCCGTTGGGTAGTATTATCTCCTCAAGTTACTGACATAGACTAACCCCCCCGTTGGGTAGTATTATCTCCTCAAGTTACTGACATGAAGACTAACCCCCGTTGGGTAGTATTATCTCCTCAAGTTACTGACATAGACTAACCCCGTTGGGTAGTATTATCTCCTCAAGTTACTGACATAGACTAACCCCGTTGGGTAGTATTATCTCCTCAAGTTACTGACATAGACTAACCCCGTTGGGTGGTATTATCTCCTCAAGTTACTGACATAGACTAACCCCGTTGGGTATTATTATCTCCTCAAGTTACTGACATAGACTAACCCCCGTTGGGTAGTATTATCTCCTCAAGTTACTGACATAGACTAACCCCGTTGGGTATTATTATCTCCTCAAGTTACTGACATAGACTAACCCCGTTGGGTAGTATTATCTCCTCAAGTTACTGACATAGACTAACCCCGTTGGGTAGTATTATCTCCTCAAGTTACTGACATAGACTAACCCCGTTAAGATAGTATTATATCCTCAAGTTACTGACATAGACTAACCCCGTTGGGTAGTATTATCTCCTCAAGTTACTGACATAGACTAACCCCGTTGGGTAGTATTATCTCCTCAAGTTACTGACATAGACTAACCCCCGTTGGGTAGTATTATCTCCTCAAGTTACTGACATAGACTAACCCCGTTGGGTAGTATTATCTCCTCAAGTTACTGACATAGACTAACCCCCGTTGGGTAGTATTATCTCCTCAAGTTACTGACATAGACTAACCCCGTTGGGCAGTATTATCTCCTCAAGTTACTGACATAGACTAACCCCGTTGGGTAGTATTATCTCCTCAAGTTACTGACATAGACTAACCCCGTTGGGTAGTATTATCTCCTCAAGTTACTGACATAGACTAACCCCGTTGGGTAGTATTATCTCCTAAGTTACTGACATAGACTAACCCCGTTAGGTAGTATTATCTCCTCAAGTTACTGACATAGACTAACCCGTTGGGGTAGTATTATCTCCTCAAGTTACTGACATAGACTAACCCCGTTGGGTAGTATTATCTCCTCAAGTTACTGACATAGACTAACCCCGTTGGGTAGTATTATCTCCTCAAGTTACTGACATAGACTAACCCCGTTGGGTAGTATTATCTCCTCAAGTTACTGACATAGACTAACCCCGTTGGGTAGTATTATCTCCTCAAGTTACTGACATAGACTAACCCCGTTGGGTAGTATTATCTCCTCAAGTTACTGACATAGACTAACCCCGTTGGTAGTATTATCTCCTCAAGTTACTGACATAGACTAACCCCGTTGGGTAGTATTATCTCCTCAAGTTACTGACATAGACTAACCCCGTTGGTAGTATTATCTCCTCAAGTTACTGACATAGACTAACCCCGTTGGGTAGTATTATCTCCTCAAGTTACTCGAGTCTGTGTGGAGACGTATGGAGACATAATGTCGCCCTCAATATTGATCGTTCCAATCACCATGCTTTTACCTGGAGATATCATACAGCACTTTCAGAATCCTCTGCACTGTCCTCTGATTGACACTCAAAAACAAACAGAATTTTTTTTATTGTAGTTCTGAGAGCAAATGATAATTAGTACAACCTGCGCTTTGTAAATTTCTGCCGGAGTTAATTGTTACATGGTGCTCTTTTTTTCACAGACGATGCCAAACTGACCCGACTATACTGTGCAGTCAACCACAAAATAAATAAATAAATAATCCTCAAGAATGCGCAGAATTTAAGGTATAAAATGGCAACTTTTACCTATCGCACGGTATATATATATATTTTAATCATGTCACCACAAACAAGGCATTCCACTGCTACGATAGCGCAGGGGGTTACACTGGGCGATAGACGAGCTAGGATGTACATAGGGGGAGAGCTGGAGAGAATGGGAGGGTTAGTGTGTTAGGAGGTGTCTATTGACCTTACATTTAAACTCCTGGAGGTTATAGCCGTCGGGGAAACAAGCATGCGGAAGGGAATTCCACAGGCGGGAAGTGCGAGAAAAGCTGTTGGAGTAGAAATTGCGGTTACATTTCATCCGTTTCACTGTAAAAGGGTGGGACCTAGTTGCCAATCTAGTATCTCGTGCAAACTCACACCTAGGGGGCACCAGTGATTTAAGTTCATCAGAGCAGAAGCCATGAAAGTATTTATAGAAGAGGCACAGGGAAGCCACGCCACGCCGGTGAGAGAGTGACTGCAGGCGTTCAGCTAAGTTGGTATCAATCACGTTACCGATTCTTCGCTGTATTTTGTCAAGAAGCCCGAGGAGAATAGTAGGGGCACCCGACCAGATGTGGCAACAGTATTCAAAACACGGGCGGATGGTAGATTTGTATAAGTGCAGGATAGATTCAGGCGGAAAGAATTTCCGGGTCCTGCACAGAGAGCCAACTTTCATAGCAGCGGATTTAGCAATGGATTCGACGTAGTCATTCCACTTGAGATCCGCTGAGAGTGTCAGGCCAAGCAGGCGTAGTGTCTTACTCTTTGGGAGGCATTCCTGTTCCATGCTAATGGAAGGGAGGTGCGGTCGTCTGTGGTGGTTAATTGACAGCAGCTTCGTTTTGGAAGAATTGAATTTTACTAGCCATTTCCTACCCCAATCCACCACGGATTGGAGGTCCTTTTCAAGCTCAGCCGCGAGGTTCGCCTTATCATCAACACCAGATTTTTGATCGAGGCGAGCGTATACTGTGGCATCATCGGCGTACATGCCTACTTGTGATCTTATGGCATCGGGGAGATCATTGATGTAGATTAGAAAGAGCGTAGGACCTAGGATAGAGCCTTGTGGGACACCCGCGTTTGTAGGGTAGTTCTGGGAGGCATGTCCGTTTAAAACCACCTTCAGTGTGCGGTTGGAGAGGAATGACTGGATTAAGTCCAACAAAAGTCCAGTAATGCCGTAGCTTCGCAGTTTCCGTAGAAGGCCGGCATGCCATACTCTGTCGAATGCTTTAGAGACATCCAGGGCGACATTTCGGGCTTCACCATTCTTGTCGAGAGCCTGGTATATATACTCGGTGATGGGCGTTAGCATATCAGCAGTAGACCTGATGAAGCGGAAGCCATACTGTTTGTCCGATAGGAGCCCGTGGGCCGTGAGATGCTGAACGACCTCGGCATTGATAATGGCTTCGAACACTTTGCCGAAGATCGGAAGAAGGCTTATAGGGTGTTAATTTGCGGGGTCCGAGAGTTCACCAGTGTTCTTGAATATTGGAACCACAGAAGAAGACTTCCAACAGGCAGGAAAGCAGGAGGAAGATAGGCAGAAGTTGTAGAGCTTAGAAAGGACAGAGGAGAGTTCAGGGGCACATTTCTTCAAGACTATGATTGGGATTCCGTCCCCACCACTCGCTTTGTGAGGGTCAAGTTTTGATATTATGCTAGAAATCAGCGAGGGCGTGATGTGGACGTCATTCAATTGGGCCTCAGTTCTAGATGGGAAATCGGGTGTCTGGACTCCAGACGAATCCAGACACGAATTGGTCGAGAATCTACGGATAAAGCATTCAGCCTTGTCCGCTGAGGAGGTGAGGACCTTAAACTCATTGATTAGTGGGTATTGTGGACTTACTCTTGTTGAGCACGCTTTTAGAGAGGCGCCAGAAGTCTTTGACTCCGAACTTAGAGGATGCTATGCGCTGCTTCATTCTGGCAGCAAACAGCATCTTAGCTTCATTAAGTATCTTTTTACACTTATTACGAGCTGAGGCGAAAAGGCGCCTGTTTTGGTCCGACGCGTGGCTACGATAAAGCCGGAAGAAGTGATTCCGGTGGGCAATGGCGGCCGAGCAAGCGGGCGAGAACCAGGGAGACGAATGGGATTTAAGCTGAAATTTTCTGGCAGGGATGAAAGCATCGATGCCAGCCTTAACCCAGGAGGAGACCTCTGATGCACAGTCTTCGGCGGGAAGACTAAAAACATTGTTCCAAGGGACGTCGCAGAGGAAGTCACGGAACGGATCCCAGTCTGCTCTTTGTTAGCAGTAGGGTATTCTGCTGGTCTGGGTTTCTTGGGTAGGGGTGGAGTGGAACGAGATGTTGACAGAAACTATGGCGTGGTCAGAATTTCCGAGAGGGCAGAGCTGACTGGTGGTGCAAGAATTTGGGGTGGAGGTGAAGCAGAGGTCTAGAAGCGAGTCCCTTCCGTTAGGGCTGTTGGAGAAACGCGTAGGGAAGTCCACCACTTGCGTAAGGGATTGGGAGATTGAAAAATTAAAGGTGTGGACACCAGCAGTGTCGGTTACAGAGTTTTCGAGCCACTTAGTGTGGTGGGCGTTAAAGTCACCAAACACGAAAATATGAGCAGATGGGTGAGAAGAAATGGCCTTGTCAATATTGTCAGAAATGCTGTCAAGTACTGAACAGTCAGGAGGAGGGGGAGCGGTAGAGGAAGAAGATAGCTAACGGAGCTTAGAAGTGAGAGACGGAAGCACATGAAAGACTGGTCCAGGGATTCAAGAGATGTTACTCTAGCTAGGGGGAGGTGTTCGCTGACATATCCACCAAGCCCATGCATATGGACGTTGGAGTTCTTCCTGAAGAGGGGAAGGTAACCAGGAACATAGAACTCAGAGGAGGGGATAGACGGGTCAAGGTTAGTTTCACACAGGGCTAAGATATCAGGTGAGTTAGTTTGGAGGAATGATTCTACGCTAGAAAGGTTAGTGCGGATACCGCGAATGTTAGTGAACGTGACAGAGAGAGGTTTGGGCGTTTTCCGAGTAGCTGGTTTGAGTTTGATATTTTTTTTTGTTGTTTTTTTCATGGTGTTTTAGTTGAGGAGAGAGGTCTAGAGTAGAATCAGTCGGTCACTATTTGCAGCATGTGAGGAATGGAGACTGGCGCAACTTGCAGCATAATGTGGCCTCGGGGTTGCCCACCGTAGGTTCGTGAAGGGACGCCCGTCCATGCGCGATATGGCACTACAGGAACCCCGATAGTATTCAACTGTTGATCAGAGCAGCCTCTCAAGACGCTACTCAAGAGTTCGGGTCCTAACTACCAGTCGGAAGCAGCAACCAGGAAACTGCCAACCCGGTACCCTCAGAATGGAGAGACATTGCCACCATAGTCAATAACTGCAAAGAGTTTCCAACTGAACTAACACTGAGACCGGAGGAGGTAGAAAGACCGGGAACCCCTTCCTAAACAGGAAATAAGGTGATCACCTCTAATCCTGTTCAAAAGAAGTGGGTGGAGTGTGAAACCGAGTGATAGTAGGTACTGTCTACTCCAATTAAAAAAAAAAGTGGTGAGCTAACTAAGTTTTAACTTAGTTAAAGTCCAAAGAAATTTCGGTCCTTACGTATTATCGGGAGGACCTTTAAAAAAACGACTCAAAAATTAAAGTAAATTATTTATTGAAACGGTTAAAACAATAAAATAACATTACATTTGTAATTCCGGAGGCCAGAACGTCGCAATTGCTTCCAAAAGTGACTCAAAGACATCAGTACAGGCAACATGCTTCCGCCACATGAATTCGGCCAAATACGACTCCAAATGGTGACGTGCAGTGCCACAGTGCTTCTTGTTTCGCCACTTTGTCGATCCCCATAGGCGTTCCACTGTCTGCGTATGAGCCCCGGTGTTCGAATCCACAAAGTTGTACTTGTGGTTGACGTTGAGGTGATGAAAGCCTGATTTTTCCAGTTCCTTGGTGTTATAAGCGGGGAAAAAAAAAGAAAAAGTAAAAATCAAAGGTCCTCCCGATAATACGTAAGGACCGAAATTTCTTTGCAAAAACATTCGTTCAAATGACCAGAGAATTAAGCAAAAAATTATAATTATAAAAAAAAACATAAATAAATACATACATAATAACTTACTTTAGCGAGTTTCAACGAGGATAAATAAGTAAATCCTTCCAACCAGGGTTCACACCCACACACAGTGAACCAACAAACCTACCAAGGTTTCATCTAAACAGATATTCAGGGAAGGATGGCCAACCTTCCCTGAAGATCCGTTTAGGTGAAACCTTGGTAGGTTTGTTGACTCATTAGGTTAATTTACTTATTCTGCTCTGCTTACGTATTGAGCGCTTTTTTGTTATTGATTACTTGTCTCGGGTTTTTGCTTGGTCCAAATGGCTTTGGCTGATGTTCATGTGCTTAGCTTTTTCTTTTTTTACAACCATTTTTTCCTTCGTGTATATCCTTCGAAACGTGTATAATGATAAGTTTGCATTTATAAATAATATATATATATATATATATATATATATATATATATATATATTTGGTAGACTTTGAAAATACAGTAACTATTCCAGCATCTACGCATCGTTCATTCAGTAATGAATCAGAACACTCTAACTACTGGCGTATGTATACGTACATATATATCACACGCTAAAAGTCTGTCTCCTTCTACCGAGTGCCCATAGCTTAGAGGTAGAATCCTGGGTAAAAAGCAATCGGATATCTAACCGTACTGATGAGCTGTGATACAGCGAAACAGATTTGTCTGCAGATGACACACACACACACACACACACACACACACATATATATATACCTCGGTAAGTGTATTTGTCTGTGATAAAATATGAGGTAAATGAAACGTTCAATCATGAAGTAGACTGTCGGTATTAATATCTGTGCACACGCTGTTTATGTTAATAAAAAGGCCATAATTATTAAAAAAAACATTTGATAAACATATTTTGTGTGAAGATATATATATATATATATGTATGTGTGTAATTATTTTCGCATACATACACCTACATTTAAAACAAACTTATGATTTAATTACACGTGGCACACACATAAACAAACATAAGTATTTTTTGTTTTCTTTCTACATTTAAAAATGTTCATTGATTGCTTTATTACGTGACATATATCTGACCAATGGTACCAAACTTCAATCGATAAACTGTCTCTCTGGGGTTTTTTTAATTTAGAAAATTAACTCATTCGTTTTTAAAGAAATCTCTTAAGTATCTTAAAGACATTTTTCCTACCTGTTAACTTTGACGTAATAAGATATAATTTCGGAAAATACTCACTGCGAGTTGTTTAACCCAAAGAAACTTACTTGAGATTAAAAAATCTAATTTCTTTCACGATACAAAAGTAAAAAAAATAGCGATCAACCAGCTTGTATGAAGCCCATTTCATTTTGTGGAAGTTTTCTCATAAAATAACACTTTCTTTCTGAAAACACAGGTTCACTAGAGAAGCTTCTCAATGTGAACAATTTGCCAAATTCTCCTATATTTACCATTACGTTAGATTTTGTTTATAGATATATGAATGGCGAGAATGGTACCTCGACTTTACGAATTTAAAAGCAGTGCTACATTGGCTAGCGTAATGGATTCCTGCTTGCAATGAGTAATTGGAGTGTTGTGTTCGAATATCATTCGGATTCGTTTGATTTACTTACACGCAAATGCCGATGGGAAAGGCATGAACCTATCTCTTTTCCGCCACCTCTATGGGTCTCATCGCCTTGGTTGGCAACCAGTCTAATGCAGAACGAAATGGCAACCTACTGCAAGAAAGTTTTCTGTCTAGTCAGTAATGAATCGAGACATGATTGCCCAATCGTGTATCACGCATGGCACTTCAATGGCTAACTAGGTGGGCAGTTAGGTCTTTCCAATTTACATTTGAAATTGCAATATGTAACCATATATTATCAGTTACTTTTGCTGCAATTCTTGCTTGTGGAAACTACTTCCGGCTTTTCGCATTCCATACAACTTTGATTATCAAAAATTTAAATGATCCTGAAAATTTTAATGGTAACTCTGATACTTTCGATAGTCAAATTGGTTGCTGAGCTCAGAAAGCTATAATACATCTGTTATTAACTAAGGCAAGAAATGGTTTGCTAATTTTAATACTTCCAAAAACGAAACCACTGTCTTTTAATCGTCCGAGAAAATCTTTTTTTTTTTTTGCCTAGCATGGTTGATGCTAACCTCCAGGAGAGTGACTTATTGCACTTTTTCGTTTTTGCTGACATGAAATGGAAAGGCTATATTGTATCAATTGCTAGGTTTTCTTCTCGGCAATTTTTGGTTTACTGTGTCATGGAAAAAAACTGTTACACGTTTGCAAGTGTATCATTTGTCCGTGCATCTGATTTGGTTCCTCTCCTATGATTGTAGAGAATTATGATAAAATCGAAAGAATCTGCAATGTTATTAATCTTGACCTGGTGTCTCGACTTCAGCAGAACTTTCACACTGCTGTAACATAACTTTCATGGTTCTTTTTCTATAAATACTTTCTCGGTAATTTTTTCCCTGTGATTATTCCTCTATGGTACCTAGGGTTTGATTCAAGTGCAGTACTCAGTTGTCGGCAAGGTCTCATTATTTTACAGTTGTATAGATTAAATGTAACCGTAAGTTCTATTCTAATAATTTCTGCTGTTGCACTTCCCGCTTGATCATCAAAAAATTAAATTCAGTGTCAGTCGTCAGCTTTTATTTGATACCGTACCTTGATTGCCTTCTTTCTTCAATGATGCGTTTTTTTTTCAAATTCTTTCCCTGTCGGTAACCCCTTGCGTCATAGTGGCTTTATCTCGCTTCGGTAGCGGTGAAATAATTATCTATTCCCCACTTCTCTTAATCCACCAGTGACACATAGAGCGTCAAAAATTATCATTGCCAACAGAATAAATCAGAGGCTTGAAATGAAGTGTTCGTTTGTACCCACGCTGTCATTATCTTTTGATCGTCTGAGAAAACCTTTTGTGCCGAGCATCAGTGTGGCTGATGTTAACCCCCAGCAGAGTGACCCATTCCTTTTCTCCTTTTCCGTTGACATGCTTATATTACATTTTAATACATGAGGGGTTCAGATAAGTGTATTTAAACGCTGAGGTTGTTGGAACACAGTTATATATATACATATATATATATATATACACACGCACATATATATATATATATATATATATATACACACACACACACATATATATATATATATATATATATATATATATATATAATGTACGCACCTATGGAGAGTAATGTTCCAATCTTTCAATAATACGTTGGACTCAACTGAGAGCGGTGATTTCTTACTGTCTAGAAGTGGTTATTTACGTCACTCGGCCTGCTAGTATTGTATTTGATAAGATAAATATTACTACTTGTTTTCAACATCCGTTTGGTTTATTAATCATGCAGTAACCATTTAGTTTACAAGATGTCTAAATTTTAGTGACTAATATTATGGCGTCGAAGATTTTTGCCCACGAAGATTTTGTTGAAGATTTTGGCTCACCTCAAGAAAAAGATTCCCAAGACATTTTTTTCTGACTGACAAAGGTTTTGGCCGAACGTTCACGGATACAACATTCCACTAACAAAGCATTGGCAAAGCTTATAAGAAAAATAAAGTTACCAATAAGTAAAATTTGATAAGGATACACTGGTCAAAAGAAAAAGTACCAGAGTTAGAAAATATTTTTGGGCTACAAGGATTTACCAAGGATTACGTGAATATCAACCAGTTGTTCGAATTACGACATTATATATATATATATATATATATATATATACACACACACACACATGTATATTTACTTTTGTGAAGGTAAAAATGGAGAAGTGGAAAAAAGTTTTACTGAAAATCTTAAATAAAAATAGAAGAACGGCGAGAACTTCTACAACAAATACCCCCCAAAAATTCGGTAAATTGTTATTAAAAACAGAAAATTACAAGAGGGACGACGATTTAAGATTTTTTTTCTCAAGATACTATAATAAAGGTGATAGGGGAATTTCATTATATTTCAGAGGAAGACATAACGTTTTCGTCGTATTTCCGTAGATACGAAGCGTTTACAAAACGGACTGTGTAAATTGGTCCGACTACAAATAGGTCAGACTTGTTTTAAGAAAAATATATTTTGTCGAATAGACAAAGTTTATACATTACCAAAAACAAAACAAAACTAGAGACCTCATTTTAAAGAAACTATCACTTTGCTTTTGGAAGTGTTCAGTCAGAAGACGTAATTGTTCCATAAAAGATGGAAATGTATGGACTTGGTAAAAATGACAATGAAATCTTTTCGCTAACATTGTGAATAATCAGTGTTAGAGATTCAAACTGGCAGAATTAAACCCTGATACTTTTAAATGCTTAATATTTGCTCAAGGTTTAGTGTCAACAAGAGTCGCTACAATCGGAAGAAGGGTTCTGAATAAACTTGAAAATGAGCTCTATCTCACCTTACAAAACTTAGCTGAAAATTGTAAGATTTTTAAATGCTCGACGAAGCTTTAATGATACCGAAGTAAGCGTTGTGTCGCACAATAAAAATGCGCACAAAAAGTAAACACGGAAAAGACATTACTCTTAACCCCTACTACGCATGTAGAGAACATTTTTACAATGTCTGTCAATGAAAAAATAAGGAATGTTTTCGACGCAAAAAAAAGACCTAAAAGAAATTCAGTGTAAGACAAAAATAAAAAAAAAGTCAGTCAGTTAAGTGCCATACGTGATACACGCTTGGGCGATCATGTCTCGAAAGAGACATGACTGACTGGGCAGAAGATTATCCCGCAGTAGGTTGCCATTGCTTTCTGCGGTAGACTGGTTGCCGACCAAGGCTATAGAACCCAATCTGTCCTGTCATTTAACCCATAACTGGAGGGAAGAGACGGATTAATACCTTTCCCAAGAGTATTTGCGCGTAAGTGAATGCAATGAATTTAACCTTAATTCGAACTCGGTTTCCCGATTTCACGTTCCTTGCCGAATATCCACTGCGCCACAACGCAAAAAGAGTAATTGCGTTAAAGTAACAAACGCAAATGAATCTTCCGGTCAGAATATAAGAAAATGTGCACAGGAACAATTCTGAACAAAAAATATCAAATTGCTATGGAATAGCAGATCCAACTTCTGTATAATAAATGACTATAGATGGAGGAAAATTGGAAAACCAACGTTAATGGTTACCAAGTAAAAATCGCTGCTAGTGAGACTGGACAGAGAATATAATTCGAAAGAGAATTTATTACACACGTGACTTAAAAAAAAAAAAGAAAAAAAAACATTCAAGTTAGGATTGTTCGTAATAAAAAATACAAATACCGTTTTTGAGATGGATTGGATAGAGAAGTTTAAATTATGGAACAGACGAATCAGTTCGTTTTGCCAGAGATTTATTGTTTCTAGTAATGAAACAGAAAATTTACAGAAAGAACTGAAAACTAAATTCCTAGAGATATTTTCTTGTGGTCCAGGCAGGTGTCATAAATTGAAAGCGAAATTCGAGTTAAAAGAAAACGTACAACCGATTTTAAAAAAGGAAAGGAATATACCCTTTGCATTGCTAAAACAAATAGATGACAAGCTTGACAGACACGAAGAAAATGGGTGTTTTGACTATAGCGATTGGGCTTTACCTACAGTGTGTGTATGTATATATATATATATAAGTCAAGAGATACGTGTCTTCGTGGATTTTTCCACGGGTTTGAACGATGTCCTAAAAAGTTATTACCTGCTTATAGGGCCGGGAGAGTTTTTTGCGCAACTTAGCGGAGATAAGATATTTTCTAAAATCGACCAAAGCGACGCATATCTTCAGATTCAAACAAATGACGAAGGTACAATATTACGGCACGATACATAAAAGAATTTAAGCTTCTTCAGCGTTTACCATCGTTGCATAATTATAACCTACTTTTGCGTTTTTATACACCCCGGTTTGTTACACTTATATAATTCCATAAAAAAAAGCATTACTTTAGTCAGATGAAGTCCTAGAGGATGAAACTCGTTCCACAGAATTTTTCCCACTTTGTTCTTCATTTACTTCACATTGTTATGATATATATATGGTTAAATAAAATAAAGACAAGAGGAAAACTGTATTTTAAATCGCCTACGCGTTTCGTCCGTGATGGACTTTTTTCAAGGCAGAAAGACGAAATGAGTTTTATTCTAAATTACGTATCTATAAACAAAATTAGTGTTGGTAACCACAAATACGCTCACAAATCATTTCAAAAAATTAACGGAATATTTCAGTTTTTAGAATTTCTTCATGTGTAATTGCAAAGTCACGCGACATTAAGATGAAGGGAATTTATTAGTTTTCTTCGAAAATTGTCCATTCTGTGTGTTTAGTATGTTCCAGAACTCCCCCACGTGCAGTGCAAAAGCACGAGATTTTAGAATGAAAAAAGGAAATCAACCGTTTTCTTTGAAATTCCCACCATGCATTTTAGTTTGTTTTAATATAGTTTCCACAAGCAATGGTGAGATTGGGAAAAAAACGGGGCGCAAATTGATGTTTTGATAGTATTGGATAGCGGCGCTCTCGAGAATTTTCCTTCTGAATATATATATATATATATATAAGAATGTTCTATGTTTACTGTGTGTTAATATTTATTCTTTGATAATGGCTTATGTGAGCCGAAAGCTTAGACCCGATAAAAAAATCAACAATTACTGTGATTTTTTGTTGTCTTTCAACGATATTACCATCAAGTATATCAGACGGTATGTAACGGATCCTACACAAAATTAATAGACAAAACTTGTCTATATTATTCAATGAAACCTGCATTAATGAAAAAATGCTGCCAAAATACACACTATATATATATATATATATATATATATATATACTGTAATGGTTGTTACAATGTTTTTAAATTCATACATTGTAACAACCATTACAGTATAACGCTCTACATTTGTATCGAGCACTCTTTATAAAAGTAAATGCATGAACAAAAAGGTAAATAAACCTCCGAGTTCAACAACTTAGTTACAATATATATATATATATATACCACCTTCTCTTGTATACAAGGTTATTGTAATGTAAGTCCCTATTTATGTGTAAGTGGACTTCCAGAAGTTCTGACTTAACACCTGATGTATTTTTTCTTTGGTGAAAAGGAGCAAATCAACTGTATCATATTCAGATTTTGGAAGAACTTGAGAGGCGACTACAAGAAGTTACGTCTTTTATACCACAAGAGATTCTGGTGAAATCAGTTGATGCTATTCATGGGCGACTCGAAAAGATGATAGCGAAATCTCGTGGCTATGTCGAGTTTTGAATAAGACCTCACGCTAAACGCTTTCTTTTCATATCCATTTCTTGTAAAATAATTATACCTAATAAATTATAAGTATTTTAAAATCAGAAGTTACTTTTCAGTCTCTCTCCCACACTATATATATATATATATATATATAATTATGAATTAACAATACATTGCAATGTATTGTTAATTTATAATTATATGATATTATGCTCAACAATATTTATTGTATTGAGCACTGTATTTTTAAAATAGGTGAATGCCAGCGAACTCAAAATTGAAAAACCTCGGGTCTCCTATAGTGGGTTGCTTATCTATTCTTTTTTGTTAGTAGTGGAGAGTCCGTTCCAGTGAAGGGTAGTTGTATACTGTTGCAGGTTAACGGAATTTGGATTTGTTGTAGATAGCCCACTATAAGTCATAAAATGATTACAAACCAAGAAAGGCAATTTGAGTAGAAAAATAACTTTTTATATATACACATATCAATTAATGTTTTTGCAGTTGAAGAAATACCTGAAGTATATGTCCAACGGACGTTAAAATGTTCATGGCAACAAAATGCTGAAAGAGAATTAATGATGAGGAATTTGGGAGCGTGTAAGTAAAGAATGTCTTTGATGTATTCGCTCCTTATGTCAGTAAGTAGTTTTTGAGGCAGGGAAGAAGGAAAGAGGTAAGGGAGTCGAGCGTATTAAGCCGCTTGACTTGGGTCAAGGGAGATACTAATTACTCTCTTCTCCTCGAGTCGGTCTGCCTGGCGATGCTTTCTATATATTCTTTTTATATCTTCTTTTTGGATCACAGCATCTCATTTGGCATTTCACACTTGTATTTGGTTCTGGGTTTCTTCCCATTGGCTGATAAATAAAATTAGCGTACTGGAAATTTAATATTAAATTAATTTTTAGTTTTCAACCGGAACATCGGCGCGGAGCCGGCGGCGCAGCGACGACTTTTGGTCATTTGTTTTTTGGTCGTGAAAGCACAAACATCCGGTCCATTGCTTTTGCTCGGTATCACTACACCTCTTTACCTGAATATGATGCCATTACGGTCGGGTTTCAATCCTGGGTAAAAAAGCAATCGGAGTCTAACCGTACTGATGAGCTGTGATACGGCGAAACAGATCTGTCTGCGAATGCCAATATATATATATATATATATATATACACACAAAGAATCTCAAGCTAGCCAAAACCTACCGCGGTTTCACACTACGGCTCGTCAGTTGCTCTACTTTTGTATATCGTTTGTACTTTGTATCGAGCACTTTTTCTTTTTCTTGTAGTTGGTTCCGTTTGGGTTTTTTTTTCTTTACTGCGGAGTATCGTATGTCTTGTCCTTATTTCGCGGATTTCTTTTTTTCTCTCCTTTTATCCGACGCCTTAGTGCACCGGATTGTAACGGAATTAGGTTCTGTTTGTTAGTGGTTTTTCTAAAGGTTAGTATAAATTTACAACCTAAATACGTACAGAGTCTATTTAGTTATTATTTTGAGTATATATATATATATATATATATATATATATATATATATATTATACATACACATTTAGACAAAATTATTTCCCGAGTAAAACGAATCGTTTAATTAATCAGTTCCGTTACTCTTACGTTTCTTCGATTGCAGTCTTATTTGTTGAAATCTTTCACGTGAGACACTGTGTTAAGCGATCGTTTTGCTTCATCTTCGTCTTGAAATAGACATTGTTGTCACGATCTTTGTCGTTCCTAATCTTTTTTCGAGAGTTATTTCAACATTAAACATATAAATGCTTTGTCACAAAAAAAAAACAAAACAAATGGAGCTAAAAGCGATTTATATAATACCAGAAAAAAATCAATAAAATATTGATAACTGAGAACGGAAAATAACACGATATATTGGGATTTGGGATTCTATTTTGGTTGTGAATTCTTCGCCTTCGCTTTATTGAATCGCAATAGTTTTAAGCCCATTTGTTTCATTGCACCTTACTATTTCGGTCAGTTAAGTGGCATCGTGATACACGCTTGGGCGATCATGTTTCGAAAGAGACATGGCTGACTGGGCAGAAGATTATCCCGCAGTAGGTTGCCATTGCTTTCTGCGGTTAGACTGATTGCCAACCAAAGCTATAGAATCCAATCTGTCCTGCCATTTAACTCATAGCTGGAGGGAGAAGAGATAGATTATATTACAATATTATATTAAGTATAATTAGTGGGGGATCAGTTTATTACTTCGTAACAATAGAAAACCGATCCCCCACTTTACACCCAGTAGAAGTTTTTATCATATTTCTAACTATTATATTCCGTCAGTCAGTTAAGTGCTATACGTGATACACGCTTGGGCGATCATGTTTCGAAAGAGACATGACTGACTGGGCAGAAGATTATCCCGCAGTAGGTTGCCATTGCTTTCTGCGGTAGACTGATTGCCGACCAAGGCTACAGAACCCAGTCTGTCTTATTATTTAACCCATAACTGGAGAGAAGAGATGGATTAATACCTTTCCCAAGGGTATTTGCGCGTAGGTGAATGCAATGAATTCAACTGGAATTTGAACTCGGCACCCCGATCTGTCATTCCGAGTCGATATCCACTGCATCACAACGAAAATCCTTTGTTTCATTGCACTTTACTATTTAAACTTCTAAAAATTGCGGTCATTTTTTACGGCACAGGTTCGCTAGTTTTATTTTAATCTCCGCCGTTTTGATACAGTTACGGTTTTGCGTGCATGTGAATGTATAACCCCTGTAACATTCTCCATTAATCATCACACACACACACACACACACACACACACACACACACACACACCCTTTCATCGACACACACTATTTTTTACCAGATTTCTGAGTACATACGACCTTGATTACTTTCTCAATATTTACAAAAGGTTAGAATGGCATAGAACAAAAAATCTGGCGTAAATATAGCTTCGGTTGATTTTAAATGGGTAGAGCCGACCCAACTTGAATATCTGCTTTTGAATTCCTGTATAGGGGGCGGTGAGAAATACCTGAACTATTTCAGTCCCGTTTTTTTTTTCTGATTCTGTGTACGAAAGAAAATCAGAATGAATGCTAGTGAAATATTCCCTCTACCTGTTTTTTTTTTCACGACCTCTGTCCGATGATGGGTACTATAATTAGTATGCACACATGGCAATCATTCTTATTAAACTTTTTTCTGCCCTTGATTAAGTTACCTTCTTCACAAATATTGAATATAAACAAGAGGAAAGAAAGCCTCACATTTTATCTCAAAGAACAGTGGCAGTTGCTATGGCAAACATTTCTTCTCAGCCTGTTTCACGAGCAGCAGTCTATTTGTATTGCCTCTGAAGGCAATGTAGTATCAGTGATCAGATTAATATGAAAGCACAAAGGGGTTGGGGAACATGGCTCGAGGGAGTCGAATTACAATTAGCAGCAGTGTGGAAGTATCTCGGAGAGAGTAGCAGGATACCAGCCATGTTATTCCTTTCATGCCTTCTTTTATGTTCATGCAAAATTTACATTCTTCATCGCACCTATGTCAGTGTGAAAGCACTCTATTTAAAAGGGTATCTAGATCGTTGTTAAGCTTCCCGACCCTTTTCTTTTTCACTTTTTGCGTAACTGATAAGTCGTTTGGTAGTAACAAAATACTTATTACACCATTAGAATGTTTTTCAGGCATTTATACTATGAGGTTTTAGAGAGTATGCAAACGAAAAGGAAACTGATATCTAACAACAGGAAAAGACAGCTGAAGCTTCTGTGGCATATGAGGAAGCGGGGATTGGCGAGTATCAGACTCACAGGAAAAGAGAGACAAGGGAAAACTACCTGTAACATATTTTATGGGCTTGAGCAAATGGATGGTTGTTGTTGGTTGTTTTGTTATGGCATATCAACCTCGACGGGTCATTTAATGCTAACTAAATTTTATTTATTTATTGCTGGTAATACCTTTGTCTTTCAACAATTTGTTGTTTTTATAAGTTTTGTGTCTAGTAATACTTTTTTCTTTTCGAGTAACAGGATTCATTGGGATTTGTTTTTAAGGGCAGGGTCCTCAAGTCCTACCCTGTTATTTAACCCATAACTGGAGGGAAGGGACGGATTAATACCTTCCCAAGGGTACCAGTGCTTAAGTGAATGCAGGGTATTCAACTGAAATTCAAACTCGGCTCACCGATTTCTCTTTCCGAGCCGACATCCACTGCACCACAACACACATCCGTCACTAAACGCTTACAGAACCTGGTATTCCCAAGCGGTTACCCATTTAAGTACTGACCAGGCTCAACGTTGCTTAACTTCGGTGATCGAGCGAGAACCGGTGTAGTCAACGTGATATGGCCGTAAGCCGAGCAAATGGATGGCACTGCGTTAACAAGAAAAACGGTGTTAAAAGCTACAAGGGATAGGAAGATGTGGAAGGCTACGATCGCCTACGTCCTGAAAGAACACGACACATGAAAGAATTAAATAGACATCGACTGCGGAATGATAACTCTTCGACTGTCAGCTTTTATCCTCAAGATTGGTATGTCTCAATCGTCATAAACGTCTACAGATATACCTAAACGGCTGTCCTTGTGCGTTTTACGATAGTCTGGCACAAGACCACAATTTTTAAGTTCCCAGTGAGGATCGGCGTCACTACAGTTGTAGTGGGTTGCGAAACTTGTTAATGATTGTTCCATAGCGAGGTACAATATTTATTAAACTAGCTTCTCTGTCTGAGTTTTGTTTAAAGGCATATCAACATCAGTGGGTTATTTAATGCCAAAAATATGGGGTTTTAAGGAATTTTTTTAATGTTCAGTTATAGTGAGAAGGTAGTTTTTTTGGGGTTTTTTTCAGATTTTAATGAATTTTTTTTTCTTTTTATTTTAGAAAACTGAAAATGTCTTCTAGTTTTGTATTAAACGTTTTGCTGAGAATTTTTTTTTTTCAAAAATGTGTTATAGTAATAATTTTTCCTTCAAAAAAGTATATTTTTTAATAAGTCTATTTTTAGGTATATATTTTTTTTATAAAAGTGTATTTTTATACTTTGGTAGTGTTTTGACCCCAGTTTGGGGATTAACTATTTACCCAGTCCGGGTAAGGGTGGATCTGAGAACAACAGCATTTAAGAGGTGGTTCCTTGCTGCCGGATGCATTTTACCGTCATGTCCAGGACCGTTCTCGGATGAACTACATTCCTTTCTTCCGCCAGGCCTAACATCCAAAGCAAGAACCCGCAATGCCACTTACACTGTAACAAACCATCCTCATTCTCTACGTATTCAATCTGTGCGAAGTAAATTCTTTTAGCTAATCCCCGTAATGTGATCGGGCCCGATTTGGCTGGTCGCCTTCAGCCACTTTCTCGCCGATGCAATGTGACTTTCCTCCATCTTTTCTACAAGTATTTTCACGGCTTCTGCTCTGAAGATTTTCATTACCCGCCCTCATGAGTTTACTCGTTCAGCTAGATTGGCAACTAGGTTCCACTCTTTTACCGTCAAAATAGTAAAATGTAATCGTTATTTCTACCCCTCAGTTTCTTTTCTCGCACTTTCCGCCTGGAGAACCCCCTTCTGTATGCTTGCTTCCCTGATATTTACAATCTTCAAAAATTTAAATACAAAGTCAATTACTGCAGTCTTTCTCCTTAACTCCCACCTCTCTCTTACCATTTCTTCAACATTCTGTACAGTTTTCTGTCTTCTCTCTCCTTTCATTTTAACCTCCTCATTCCTTTTCTGCCTGGTCAGTCATGTCTCGAAAGAGACGTGATCGCCCAAGCGTGTACCACGTATGGTCAGTGATACACGCTTGGGCGACCATGTCTCGAAACTGGGCAGAAGATTATCCCGCAGTAGGTTGCCATTGCTTTCTGCGGTAGACTGGTTGCCGACCAAGGCTATAGAACCCAATCTGTCCTGTTATTTGACTCATCGCTGGAGGTGGAAAAGATGTGTTATATTATAAAGTAGTAATTAATTGGGGGATCGGTTTCCTATTGTTATGAAGTAATAAACTGATCCCCCACCTTATGACCAGTAGAAGCCTTAATCATTATTCCAACTATTATATTCAGTCAGTCAGTTAAGTGCCATACGCTTTCTGCGGTAGACTGGTTGCCGACCAAGGCTATAGAACCCAATCTGTCCTGCTATTTAACCCATAACTGGAAGGAAGAGACGGATTAATACCTTTCCGAAGGGTATTTGTGCGTAAGTGAATACAATGGATTCAACTGGAATTCGAACTCGGCTTCCCCGGTTTCTCGTTCCGAGCCGATATCCACTGTACCACGAGGCACATCCTCAACTAACTGAAAAAAAATAAATAGAAGTTTAACTATAGATTCAATGGTACTGTGTGATGTAAAAAAAATAGGTTAAAAACATTGATCGAAGACAACAGTTATGAAGTTCTCACAGAGTATTGACTTCTAGTTGGTAAACGGCTAGGAGGCTTACTTACTAAAGATTGCTTCATGACGTTACATTCAAATTATTAAACCCATCTTAGTCTCGTACAATCCTACAACTGCGAAGGTTCCAGAAAGGATCCAATCTTTCGTAATGAGCTGAGAGACTAACTTGCATGATAAGACAATCAATTTAACATAATTTAGTCTGTCTTATCGCCACAAGGGTTGAATTTACTCTAAAGATCACTCACTACAGTAATATTAGTCTTTCTAAATGACGAGTCCTTTCAGAAATAGGACGATCACTGCCCTCCACAGTTCCTACCTTCTTCAGCTCTTAACAATATTTCACTTTTGTCCCTGTTTTGCCTTTCATTTACACAAGCAAATTAGACACAATACTCGCAGTTTCATTCTGCCGTTTTTGCCTTCAGTATGTCCTGTGGGTGTCAAATTCTCCAAGCCTTTTTTCCTCATGACTTACCTCAAAATATCTATTCT
>JBBBDQ010000457.1:3057500-3175000 GCA_037127315.1 Ascarosepion bandense
CCCAGATGAGATCAAGTCCCAAGTAGGCATCTACGCAGATGACACTACAATATACTCCCGCTCCAGTAAGAAACCTGTCGTGGCGGACAGACAATCTCGCTGCTGACCTTGAGCGGGATCTACACTCTGTGGTGAACTGGGGCAAGAAGTGGCTTGTCAACTTCAATTCCTCTAAGACCAAGCTGTTGTCTGTCAACCATTACAGGCAACCTCTTCTGCCTCCCATAAGCATGGACCAGATGATTCTCCCGGAGAGTAATACACTACGCCTCCTCGGACTTACCCTGTCCTCAGACCTCAAATGGGAGCATTATATTGAATCCATAGCAAAATCTACTGCTAAGAAGATTGGGTCACTATGTCGATCCAGGATGTTTTTTCCACCTGAATCCATCCTGCATATATACAAGTCAACCATCCGTCCGTGCATGGAGTACTGCTGCCATTTATGGTCAGGTGCCCCTGCCGTTCTCCTCAGTGTTCTTGACAAGCTCCAAAGGAGAGTCTGTAATGTGATAGGTACTGATCTGGCGACTCGACTGCAGCCACTTTCCCATCGTCGAAATGTGGCCTCCCTCTGTCTGTTCTATAAATACTTTCAAGGCTTCTGCTCGGATGAGCTTAAGTCACTGATGCCTCCTCAACAGGTGTTTACCCGTGCAACCAGACTGGCAACTGGGTCCCACCCATTCACAGTCAGGTTAGCCAAATGCAGACGACAATTCTACTCCTGCAGCTTCCTCTCTCGCACTTCCCGCCTGTGGAACTCACTCCCGTATTCTTGCTTTCCTGACGGCTACGACCTCCAAAAATTTAAAAGCAAAGTTAATACTCACCTACGAACCACTGGACTCTAACTCTCTCCCCTCCCCTGTATAATCTTCACTTTCTCTCCGCCCATGTATCTGTCATTGCACCTGCTTTCTCAGCTTTCTATTGTTCCTTTCTAACTAGCTTGTACTCCTCACTCTTTTCTAATTAATCTTTCTACATTTATGTAACCCCCTGCACATCAGTGGCGTTTCTGCCTTGCTCGGGATGAAATGATTAAAAAAAAAAATCTCTCCCACGATAAGAGATAGCTACTGGTAGCAAACAAACATGCTGACGGATCGGAAATACTAAAATCCGAAACGAAAGTTGTAATGGCCAAACTGAATGAGAACAAAGCAGCTGGATCAGATGGCACAGTAATAGAGATGTTCACAGCCTTAGATGATTTTGGCATAGAGATAATTACGGAAATAATAAATAAAATCGACAATATAAAAAATCTTTACATTTTCCTTGATAAAGTTCATTAGTGTACGAAACGTGTTAAGTTTTCGTTTTCTCTTCATTTATATTGTCCTCTTACATATATTTTACTTACATCTGAATTTTCACACAAACACACACACACATATATATATATATATATATATATATATATATATAAAGGAAATATTACTTATAAATTATAGTTAATTTCAATGAGCTTAATTAGCTCATATCATCAGACTCTTTTACAATATTTCCTCCATCTGGCATAAAATTTCTGCCGGAATGAACGTTTTCTTAAAATGAAGAGGGAACATAATAGAAATAATAATAAATATAAGATTAGAAACAAATAAATGACAATAAATGTAAGAGGAAGAAAAGAAGAGAGATAGTCCAGTTCCAAATATAGGTAGTATCCGTTTGAAGTTATTTTGACCGTTTAAGATGAAAAAAAAAACAATTCCCCTGACTTTATCCGTCTATTTGGCCTCATCAGGTCAACCCACTTACTTATACTAACTTTTATCTACATATACCTATTTGTACATTCCCACATATACTTTCGTCTATTTGACGCCATCAGGTCAACCCATTATATATATATATATATATATATATATATATATATATAGCGCTTTCGAAATGTCGCTTTTAACAAAGACCTAAATTAGTATACATTGTGCCACGGTATTCTAAACAATGTAAATGTGAAGAAGCATTCACTATAAATTTACATGGGCAAAATATTTTTAGCGTTCCCTGACCTCCAAAACGTTGTGTTTTCATTTTCTGATGAAGTGCGGCGTCTGCTGTGTCTGACGCGGAAGGCTGGAAATGCAACAATATGCTTGACATATTTTTCGAACATTTGTTTGCTCTGCAGATCCCCCTAAACCTGCCCATCTGTGAACCATAGCGAAAATCTCACGCAAGTTTATTTCACGGTCCTGGGAATGCTAAAAAGAAAAAAGTTTACCATACACCTTTAGAAAACAGCCTGTAGTAATTTTTATCCTCTTACGAAGGAACTTTTTTCATTTTTTTTTTTTTTTTTTTTTTTTTTAACGAAAGAATTGAATGAAATTTTGCTAAAGCTTTTTTTCTTACCTTCGAACATATTGAATTTGCCATTGTTGTTTCGGGAAACAATTCAATTGTTAGGCTTTCCTAAGCGTACCTGATAAACCGTAATTTCCTCAAACATTTTCTCGTAAATTAATTATAATATCCGGGACCAGTACAGTATGTATAATACGAGCACACCCACTCTCCTACATTATCTCAATTTTCTTAAAGTAGTATTCATATAAACTATAATTTCTACTAAAACCCAATCATCTCGAATAATGTATCTCATGCAAATAGGTGAAAAATTGAAAACGAATACAGTGTAACTAAATACAAATCAGAGACTTATCATCATATAACATTCAATATATATATATATATATATATATATATAAGGCAATCTGTGAGTCTCTGTGTGACTGTTCTCTATGCACGCCTACATTTTTTAAGCTACGCAAATCAAACTTTCTAGGGACAGATATCTACAGGGAAGCCAGGTAGACATATACTTTTTGAGTTTAAGTTCAGCAATTTTTCTCATTCGCACTTTTTGGCCAATGGTGCAGATTGTTTACATTTACTCCGTGAAACATCTAAGATGGTTGCTAGATTACGTAACAGAAATCAAAGCACACGTGTCAAACGCGACTAAAATATTTTTTTATTATTAAAAAAAACAAAATGAGCCTTTATATTTAATTTTTATTCCGACGTTTTATTTCCGTAAAACATCTAAGATAGTTGCTGAGTCGTAACTCAGCAACCATCTTAGATCTTAGAAATTTGATCAGAAATCAAATCACACGTGTCAAACGTGCCTAAAATATTTTTTATTAAAAAAACGAAAAGCAATGAGCCTTTATATTTAATTTCTGTTCCGACGTTTTCAAAATTTATTTAGTCAACAAAAAAATGTGAATATTTTTCCCCGTAATTTTGAGACAAAAGAAATATTAAAAAATGTAGTCGTGCATAGAGAACAATCAAACACACTCACAGATTGCATTTTATATATATATAGATTATATTTTAAGTGTCTGCAGCGAATTTAAACGTATTTGTTTTATCCGCTGAAGAAATTAAAATGTTCTGAGTTGCACGCTATGATGCTAGTCACTATATAAATGAACACTTCCGTTAGCTTTTTCTTATCTTACATAAATCAGCGTTTTGCGTCTATATTTAGCGTCAATTTGTTAATTTTATGTATTGTTTGTCCAAAATTTTAGCAAAACAAATTCACGGATTTAGTTGAAGAATGCATCAACGTAAGATTTTTCTTGTGAAAAAGTTGAAGAATTTTAATACACGCAACATTTTGGATAAAAAATAGTGCATTTTAGAGTTTTTTGCAGCTTTAGCATGAGCAAAAAGAACTCAGGGCTTTGGACGAAAACGAAAACCTGAGATTGATGTCTAAATCCGCGAAAACTTTGCATCCTTTAATAGCCAGTTTAGTTTTTAATGTATATAAATTTAGGTAAACAAAAAAAAAAAAAGAAACAAATGTTAAGATAGCGATAGTCACAAAACAGTCTGGTACCAGCAATCAGGCTTGGTCCTCCTTTGGTTGTGCGGTAGTACGTACCGGTCCTGGTAACGTCATAGTCTAATAAGGTTCAATTATCTTTTTGAACAAGAGGACTATCTTCAAATTTTAAATAGTAAATTTTACTACAACGGAGGACGGAGGTTCGAACTCAGCCAAGAGCAGAGGAGTTTTATTAAGTCTCTCAAATGCGCAGAAAAATGACGTAATTAGCACTGTTGAAAAATACAGGACGTATACTTAAACAGAGGTACACCTAAAAATAACATTTAGTAAAATAGGAAATATATATAACACCACTGTCTTTGATTTATTAAGTATAAAGTTTAACGTAGACACTGTTAAATTTACAATACAAGATATATATATATATATATATATATATATATAGGCGGTACAAACCTAGGATAGGATTGGTAAATAATCCAGGAGCTTCCTAGTAATATCGTTAATATTAAAACTGATCCAATAGAGAGCTTAATATGAATTTAATTTACAAAGCAGATATTTCAGATAGAATTTAGAGGGCAAAGAATCATTTTCGACATGGCATTTTAAGACATGCATTGTCAACTCCCTTTTAAACAAAGAATGAGGAAAAAATTCTTATCCCTGAGGCCTGGACTAGTAAAGGAAGGGGTTGGGGAACCAAATTTTGAAGCGTAGTGAATCCAATACAGAAAATAGGATTATATCGCCCCCTCTCGTAATTGTAGATCTAGAGATAACTGTCCGGTTGAGGGTGAATGTCGCACTACAAATGTGATCTATCAGGCCACCATCTACCCCAAGGAAAATAAGTAAAAATATGTTTATATCGGAATTTCGGTGGGAATATGGAAGCAACGGCTTTATGCACACAGGAACTTCTTCACTAACCCTAATTTAAGATATCAAAAGACGTTTTCCCGATAATAATGGGAATTGAAAAAGAATAACCTACATCCACAGATAAAGTGGAAGTTGATAAACTATTAGGGGCCCTTGCTTTGCCTAAGAGACATATGTAATCTATGTTTAACAGAAAAAATTAAAATTTTTTGAAAGTTCAATATCAGAATGTACTTCTGAATGAACGTAGAGAGATCATTAGTATGTGTTGTCATAGAAATAAATATAAATTGCAATAATTATCTCATTCTTCCATTTAGTCACAGATATTTTTAAATTTGGCTAAGCGGTTACCTTCCCCCCCTACCCACCACTACTAACTCAATGGTCAAGCCACATACCTCCCACTACCATAGAAGAAATTACTAAGATTCCGCAAGCTTAACCCTATAAAAGCCAAAACTTCCCAATCCCCTCCTTTATTAGACCAAGCCTCCGGCATTAGAATTTTTCCTCATTCTTTGTTTAAACGGGGTTGACAATGCATGTCTCAAAATGACATGTTGAAAATGGCTACTTCCCCTCTAAATTTTATCTGAATTTACAGATAAATATATATACTCCCATTGTATATTTATGTATAACCTATGATATTATACATCATATATTTATAAATAATACTTTGTTAAGGTATGATTTCATTGCTTTATTACACGTGTCACGTGTAATAAAGCAATAGATGAATATTTTAAATGTATTACGTGACACACACATAGGTTTTTCCTCCACAATTTCCTTAAAATAGTCATCAATTCCTTTATATATATATATTTAATCGTATAACCCCGAGCAAGGCGGTAACGCCACTGATGTGCAGAGGGATAGGTAATAGTGAAAAGATTGGAAAAGAGAAAGCCGGAAACCACATCCTAAACAGGAACAAGGGATGAGCCTCTTAACCTGTTCAATAGACGTGGGTGGAGTGTGAACCGGGCGATATATATATATATATATATATATATATATATATATAAAAGAAAAAAGTGCGAGTAGCCGTAAACGTTTTGTTTAAAGTGTAAATTTATTATTATTAATATTAAAATCCATCCCCTACTCCTAGCACGATGAATTTACACAGTAGTAGCTGCCGAAACCTGTCGCAAAATACGCCTAGAGAAACTACGAAAAACATTACAGATAAGAGGATATTTGACTCCACTAATAAACAAGTCTCCAACTGGCAGAGGAAATATCATTAGAATCTCTCCGGAATCAAAAAAACAAAAGTTCTCGCATACGTCTCCGCACTCAACAAAAAGCAATCCAGAAACATTTACAAAGATAAAGACACATAGAATTACTCAGCAAAAATGATAAAATAGAAGAAATATTAAAGACAACTAAAATAATTAAAGGCAAACGCCAACCTTAAAATTTAAAAAAACATACGAACCTCATCAAAATTCGAGCAGCACACAACACAGCGGGGGTCACAAAATGCAACAAAAGTTGTGGGGTATGCAACATAATAATAGAAAGAAACCGCTTCAAGTTCGAAAATACATCTACATTCGAAATAAAAACAAACCTGAGCTGCGACTCGAAAAACGTAATTTATGCTCGTAAATGTGATGGATACGCAAAAAAATATGTATGGGCACCACAAGGCCTGTATAAAAAAAAGTAACATTAAACTAGCCAATAACAGGGTAGTGTACGTTTCCCAACACTTACACGAATGTAGTGAAGGTGAATTCAGAATTTTATCTACGAAAACGCAGATTATGACATGCTCATGACGCAGGAAGAAATATTTATTAAAAAAAAATTCAAGCCTTCCTTAAAAAAAAACATGAAAAACCTAATACACACACACACACACACACACACACACACACACACACACTGACACACTAAATTCAATCGCGCTAAAAAAAAAAAATTCGCGAACCATTACGAAAAATAATATTCCAAAAACAACAAAACTAGATGAATCGTAGAACTGAATTAAAATCGCTGAAAACAATTTTGAAGTACAGCGACGAAATCAAATTTCGTAAGTCAGTGTAAAAAGATTTTTCTGGCCAACGAAAGGTGAATGATTTCTAAAAACGAGTGAAAAAACAAAACAAAAAAAAACACGCAGGCATATGAACAGTATGACCTGCTCATCGACCACTTATCTATATATACAGGGTATTTTCGGCCGTCAGAAAGACAAACGGATATTGATATGTAAAAGTACAAGCTTATTCGCCTGAAAAAAGTCAACCTTGGACTCGAAACAGGTGTAGCGACACAAATAACATTATGGACACTTAATATATTATACAAAAAGTAAGTAATATTAATAATAACAACAATATACCTACATTTAAACAAAACGTTCATGGATATCTGCCCGGTGGCGGGCAAATGTAAATCCACCCAGGTAATTTATGAAGCTCACATTGCACCATCCAACAGCAAGAAAAAATTACCTGACTTATATTGGTATGTCCGCGGGGCCCTTTAAGCAAAGGTATTACAATATCACAGGTATTCTTTTTCGAACCCGGGTCAGAAATACCAGACAGCCCTTTCACAGAGATTCTGGAAAATGAAGGAAGAAGGGCTGGACCCTGTAATTAGTTGGAAATTGATAGGTTCAGCCCGAATTCCGATGAATTTTCGTGATAGGTGCGATCTGTGTCTGCAAGAAAAAATACCAACATTAAAATACCCAAACCAGCAACTACTCTTGAATTTAAGAAAATAATTCATTAGTAAGTGCTACCATAAGGCGAAATTTGTGAACATTTAAAATTTAAGTTCTAAATTCTGTTTTTAGGAGATAAAATATAAATTAAATTGATTTTGATTAGTTAATTAAATTTTTAAATAGTAAATTTGAACCCCTCTATCTTCCTCTTCCTTTCTCCTATTAATATCTACCTTTTAAGGAGTAAAGATAGTTAAACTAACTTAACCCCCAATTTTTCCTGCATGTATGTATATATATATTTTTCCCCGCCCATAAAATTCTTTTTATAAAAACTTTTTTAATAAAAATTCTTTTTTTTAATAAATATTATTTTTAATTTAAATCTAGGTTTATAATTAATTAAATAAATTATATGTCAGCTTTTTCCCCCCCAAATAAATTGTTTTTCTAAAAACCTTTTTTCTAATAAGTTCATCCCATTTAAAAACGCTAGTTTTGTTAACACGTCCCTAGCGTTTCTACGGAGATGAAATTTTTCTTTATTTTTTCTTCCTTTTCTTTTTCTTTTTTCTTTCGTTTTCTTTCCATTTTGTTTAGCCCACTTCCCTGTCAAACACCACTTATTTTTCCTTTACTCCTCCTTCCTCTTTTTTAGAGCTAGACAAAGCGAATTTTTTTTTATTTTTCACTTACAACTCAATCTAAAAGTAATGTGGTCCAATATCTAAAAATAGGCAGTGATTGTTATCTACTTATTAATCCCACCCATCTAGTTTTTTCTGTGACATAATTTTTTGATATTTTGAACATCATCCGGTAATATCTTATTTTATTTTGAGTTTTAAAGTTGCCGATGAAATGTGAAATCTCTCTTAGGGATTTCATGTAGAAATGATCATACAACGGTTTTGAACTTTGAAATTTATTATATATATATATATTGATATGTATTGATATATACTATTTTATAAGTAAATAGTTACAGGTCAGATTTCAGTTACAACAGTAAAGAAGAAAATGAAGATTCAACATGTAGAGCTCAGTCGATTTATCTTCCATTCTATTCTATAGATATTTTTTGGGGCTTCTGATCCGACGAACTTAAGTCATTGCCACAAGAATTTACTCGTGCAACAAGACTGGTAACAAGGTCCCGCCCATTTACAGTTAGCTCAAACAAATGCAGCTGACAATTCTACTCGGTTGCTGGTCGCTTTAAATTTAATGCTTTTAGAAATTCATAACCGATAGTTCAAAGGAAGACAGTGATTTGTTATTGGGAATATTTTCATCTATGTTTGTACGAGACCTCTCTCTCTCTCTCTCTCTCTCTATATATATATATATATATATATATATATATATTGGATCTTGATTAAGTTCTCACTGATTTTTTTCAGAAAAGTAATTTTTTTTCACAAATTAGTAAGAAACAGGTCGCTGAAAATATTCCACAAAGTTTGCCAATACTTTTCCCCATCTTTCTGGTAGCATCTGAATCCCACGTCGGAAAAATGACACGTCTTTTGAGGCTAACCCCAAGTCGACCCATTTTTAGCATCTTCATGATGATGAAACTGCCGCTCAGACAGGTTATGTCATCGATCGGAGCAAGTGGTAATCGGACGGAGCAATGTCCGGTGAATACGCTAGGTGGGTTAAGACTTCCCATTTAAGCGTTTCCAACATGTGGCCTAGATTTGTCATGTTGCAAAATCACTTGGTCGTGTCTCTGCTCGTATAGCGGCTGCTTTTTCTTCAATGCTTGGCTCAAAGGCATCAGTTGTAGTCGATAGCAATCTCCCATGATGGTTTCGGCTGATTTGAGCAGCTCATAATAAACAACACCCAGCTGATCCCACCAAATGCAGTGCAGAAGCTTCGAACCATCTATATTCAGCTTTGCTGCCTATGTTGATGTATGACCGAGCTTACCCCACGATATACTACGCTTAGGATTATTGTAATGTATTTACTATTACTAGGAGGTGCGTTGTGGCGCAGTGGATATCGGCTCGGAACGAGAAATCGGGGAGCCGAGTTCGAATTCCAGTTGAATTCATTGCATTCACTTACGGGCAAATACCCTTGGGAAAGGTATTAATCCATCTCTTCCCTCCAGTTATGGGTTAAATAATAGGACAGATGGGGTTCTATAGCCTTGGTCGGCAACCAGTCTACCGCAGAAAGCAATGGCAACCTACTGCGGGATAATCATCTGCCCAGTCAGTCATGTCTCTTTCGAGACATGATCGCCCAAGCGTGTATAACGTATGGCACTTAACTGACTGACTGGTTTACTATTCATCGCCGGTCACGATAGGTCGCAAAAAACCCTTTCCTTTAGATGTCACTCGGCTTTAACTTGTGCGGCACCCAGTGTCCTTGTTTTTGTATCATTCTTAATGCTTTCAAACGTTTTGAAACTGTTGTGTAATCAACTAATGATTCTGCAAGTTCTTCTGACATGAGTCTTCATGAAGTAAGGCCTCCACTTCTTCGCCTTGAAACTTTTTCGATTTCAAATTATATTTGAAGCGTCTCATTCAATTGCATGTTTTATCGCCATAAGTCTCAACAAGAATTTTGTGTGCTTCAGCTGCAGATTTCTTTTGAATAACGTAGTGCAGTAAAATTCCCCCCAAATACACTTTCTTTAGTACAAAATGCAATAAGTAATCTCTGCATGTTGTTCCCGACAGAGCATGGTCGCCGTAAGTCTCAACAAGAATTCTGTGTGCTTCAGCTGCAGATTTATTTTGAATAAAGTAGTGCAGTAAAATTTTCCCCAAATACACTTTCTTTAGTACAAAATGCAATAAGTAACGCTACGAAAAGGGTGTTTACACTTCGGTGAAATGACATACACTGACTTTCAAGCTTGCTTATAGTACTTCCCTATAGATGCTTTATCATTTAAAAATACACGCACGCAGTTCTGGGAACCCCATCTGTTGGAAAACAGTTAAACTTATCCAAGGTCTTAATATATATTATATATTACATTTTATATATTTATGATATACTGTATTTCAAACATACGCACCGTAGTGAGGGCGCTAGAGGGTGTCGTCAGTGATGTCTTTACGTGGATCACTAGGGTGTTTCGGGTCTCTCAACATCATACCCCTCACCACACCGACCCGACCAGAAATGATCAGTCTCTGGTCCACCCTCAATGAGCGCTTTCAGACATTAGAAACAAAATTTATAAAGTTTAGGTCCCGTACAAAGTCTTGCACACGCTTCCGATTGGCGACAGTCAACGCCAGTTTGCATAAAGAGGCGAACCCTACATGAACTCGTCGTAAATTTAAAGAATTAATCACGGTTCGTTTAAAAGAAATACAAATATCTACAAATATGTATAATTTAAAAATTATTTCCAAAAGAATTATGAAAATATAAATATCTATATATAAAAGTAATTTAAAAACGTTTTAAAACCCCACAGAAATGTTATGTACAATTAATAGAGGAAAGGGTCAAACTAATAGCTTAAAAAAAAAAAATAATTAAATAAATTATAGTTATATCTTCTTCTTCTATGTGCGGAGTACAAACTAGTTAGAAAGGAGCAATAGAAAGCTGAGAATGCAAGTGCGATGACAGTTACATAGGTGGAGAGAAAGAGGATATACGGGGGTGGGGAGAAAGCTAGAATCCAGTGGTTAACAGATGAGTATTGACATTGCATTGAAATTTCTGGAGGTTGTAGCCGTCAGAAAAGCAAGAATATGGGAGCGAGTTCCACAGGTGGGAAGTGCGAGAGAAGAAGCTGAAGGAGTAGAATTGTCGTCTGCATTTGGCTAACCTGACTGTGAATGGGTGGGACCTAGTTGCCAGTCTGGTTGCACGAGTAACCGTTTTCTCACCACATGTCTTTATCTTATTCGGCTTTTGGATATCTCTTTAAGGAAGCAGCAGGAAAACAACTCAAGCCAACCTCAAATGGTACCAGGGTGTAGCTTTATCCTCTCTCACGGACTTCAGCCACCAGTTTCTCATACCGAAGTAGCTTTCTTTCATGAGCCTCTTCAAACCCTTCCTCCCATGCCACCGTCAGATCGCCAAGCAACATATGTTTCTTTACACTGTCAATCAACACTAGACCTAACTGTGCACTTTTTTGAGTTCTCCGTCTTGGTTTTCTGCCTTGTGCCAGTTTCAACTTGCTTCAAATAGGCAGCCCTTCGCAGGTTCGACATTAGCACTTTTTGCAGCTGCAGCCACGACCCCCAGGACTAAGTCATGTCTAAATGTGTTTCTGTAGCGCTTTAGGGCAGGATCACTGCATATGGCGCAGGTTTTCGTATGCAATACACAACCAGCAGGAGGTTGACTCCTGCACTCCCAGTTTCCTCAAATTTGCCGGTAATGGCGCCATATCATATGCTGCCTGAATGATGAACTTTAAATGTCTCAGGCCGAAACGCCACCTATCCGACCAACTGAACACCATTAATACTCTCCTAGTTGAGCCATCGGCCCTGCTGAGCCTGTTGAACATACTGCACCAGTCGTCTCTCCTCCTCGACCTTTCGAAGCCCGTTTTCGTAATTTGCGTTGTTCCTGTCCACTGGTCTCTGACCAGAATCACTCCCTCTCAACTAGACTAAATTTAGCGTGTGCCTCTCTTGTAATACCCTGAACCTCCGACTGCATAACCATCCCTTCTACTACCGACATCACGTCTGACACTTTCCGCTTTCCTGTCCTTCCCTCCGGCACATTTTTCTAGATCACAGCATCCTTCGATTCACACAGCATGGACTGCAATCTCACTTTTGCCACCTTATACTCCTCCGACAAAGAAGCAACAGGTAACAAAAGCCCCTCCCTTCCCGTGATGTCATACAAAGCAACCGGCGACAGAATCTTCGCAACACCAAGCCACTTTCGTATGCACTTACTGATTTTCCTCTGAACTATCTCGACTCGAGACAGTTCCACCTCATATATAACCAGCGGCCACATTAGTCTCGGCATCAATCCAAAATTCATACACCAAACTTTAAATTTTCCAGGAAGCCCACATTGGTTTATGCTTCGCAAACTCGCTTCCGCCTGTCGCTGTCGAGATCGTCACCGCGGGGCTGAAATTCAGCGACAGGCGGAAGCGAGTTTGCGAAGCACAAACCAATGGAAGTTATACAACCTCCCAAGTCTGTTCACACCCTGCTTCTGAACTGTTGATATCTTTTCATCTGTGATGGAAAACACTTCATTAATCACAGAACCGTTTTTCATAGACACGGACCTGTTCCTCCTCGGTTTGAAGACCATCTGACTCCATTCTACCATGTCCTAAATCAAATGTGAGTATTTTTAATCGTCTTGAATTACAGTTAAATCACCCTTAAATGCCTGGATTTTTACCTTATTCTGCAGAAGGCCGTAATTTGGCTTTAGATCACGCCGATCACCATTACCAACAGTACTGGAGAGATGGCACATCTCATCGCAATTCCCATCTGCAGCTCCACAAATATTGTGGTGCATTTCATCGTTAAAAAACGCAGCATGAACTGATTGAAGTACCCATCTAGACAATCTCTGAGTCTCTGCGGAACGTAGACGAACTCCAGCACCAGTTGTATCACGTTATGAGAGACTGAACCGTACGCATTAGCAAGATCCAGCAAGATAACGTAAATATTCTTCCTTTTAGCTACACTGATATTTGCCAAGATCATTGACACATATTTCAATACCTCGGAAACCTGGGACTCCTGCCTTTTGAATATGTAGTTATTTTCGAGCAGGTAGCCCGTCATCCTCCTGGCAAACACCTTAAAGAACAGCCTTCCCTTAACGTTCACGAGAGAGATTGGACAAAACTAAGAGTCAGTGAATTTTTCTTCGGTATATACACTTCGCAAATCTTCAAATGAAGCCTCCACAAACACCTCAACAGCCCGTGACACTTCTTGTAAATCGCATATGTCACACCATCAAGACCACCCTTAGAACACTCTTTCGACCTCTGTAGAACCTCCTTTCTAAATCCCTGGAGATTCATCAAAAGCTATTTCAGGGGCACCAGAAAAAATAATCTTCAGGGGTGGAAGTAGTTACTACTACTTGCACCCCTGAAGATGATCTCAGAAGGAGATTGAAAAGTAATCGGGAAACGGAAACTAAAAACAATTTTCAGTTACAACACATTTCTAGAATTTTTTTTAATTACAATAGATTATTCGTATAAGAATGAACGGATTTTATTAAAAAAAAAGTAGATATACTGTTTGTAATTTATTTCATTATAATATATATGCTATATTTTATATATGTATTATGTGACATATTATTTTCATAATACATACATATATTTGATAAAATTATGTACATAATATATATATATATATATGCTATATTTTGTATATGTATTATATGTGATATATTATGAAAATAATATAGACTAAACTATCGCCCGGTTCACACTCCACCCACGTCTATTAAACAGGTGAAGAGGCTCATCCCTTGTTCCCTGTTGAGGATGTGGTTTCCGGCTTTCTCTTTTCCAATCTTTTCACTCTTACGTAGCCCCCTGCGCATCAGTGGCGTTACCGCCTTGCTCGGGGTGATATGATTAAATATATATATATATGTCTGAAGCAGACATAAACTACACGTGTATATATATATATATATATATATATATATATATATATATATATATATACGTGTAGTTTATGTCTGCTTCATTGAAATGCAAAAACTTACTTTTTCGTTTATACCCTCATACTTCTTAAGATATTGACCTGCCTAATTTATTTTATTGCAACAAATTCTTTGCATTTAAGCTCAACTGCTTACTGATCCAATAATGAAATTTCCAATTCTATTTTGTTATCGTGGAACACTGTAGGAGTTTTTCTTCGTTAGTTATTACAATATATCAGAAAATGAAAAATGATACAACCGTGAAAGCTTTGCAGTCACTATGAGACGTTATGATTATATGTCAGTGAAGCTGTTAATGGGTTGGTCCATAAATTAGAATTGTCTGGCTTATGTAATAAACCTTTGTTTATGCTTTTCCTAGGACAAATAAGAGCAAAATATAATTAACAGAATATCTTCATTTGTCTAATTGGTTTCCCATCGGCTCCTCTGCAATGTCAATTAACTGTAATTGTTAGACGTTTTTTTACTTGACCGTCTGTAGTTTTTTATGTTTACATTGACACTTTCTTTTTTTTTAACGTGCCGTGTCCCGTCATAAATTTGGCGATCATAGCTCTCCACAAGTGGGTTGTGAAAATCTTTTCTATGTGAAACTAAGTGATGACGCAAAAGAAGGTAGGGAAACCTTGGTTTAAATGGTTTTTCAGACACCATTTTTATTAACTCCTGTTTATTGCATATTGAGACGCCTCCGACCAACCCAACTCAGACACCTTTTTTATTAACTCCTGTTTATTGCATATTGAGACGCCTCCGACCAACCCAATTCAGACACCTTTTTTATTAACTCCTGTTTATTGCATATTGAGACGCCTCCGACCAACCCAATTCAGACACCTTTTTTATTAAGCACTGAAGAGTAGTAGTTAAAGTGCTAATCTGTTTAATCATTACCATTGATGAGATAAATTCGAACCTAACTGGATTCCACATGCGAGTGGCTTTCTACGAAAACATAGCTTAGTAAATAAATAAATTCATCTTGCATTTTTGTTTCCTCACAGTTTAACTCCTAATTCTTCCGTCAATCCGGAGAATAGGTTTCAGACACTTTCAAAATATTACTGACAGCGCATCCCCAGATATAACATCAAAATATCAACTTCCTTTTTTTCTTTCAGTTTCAATCTTAGGTAAATCCATGGTATGGTTTTACGATACATTCCAAATATTATTGAAATCCCCTCACCGTGTCAGTCAGTTAAGTACCATACGTGGGGCGATCATGTCTCGAAAGAGACATGACTAACTGGGCAGAAGATTATCCTGCAGTAGGTTGCTATTGCTTTCTGCGGTAGACTGGTTGCCAGCCAAGGCTATAGAACCCAATCTCTGTCCTGTTATTTAAGCCATAACTGGAAGGAAAAGACGGATTAATACCTTTCTTAAGGGTATTTGCGCATAAGTGAATGCAATGAATTCAACTGGAATTCGAACTCGGCTCCCCAATTTCTCGTTCCGAGCATATCCACTTCACCACAACGCACATCAATATTTGTTTGTGATCTTATAATTTAATTCTTTTCAGTTCATGAATTATATAAAAACTGTTTCATTTATCCAAACCATTTCAGCTATACTTTTAGCCATTGTTGAGGATTAATTTTATTTTACTTACAACTGAATATATAGATTTTTTTAATTATATAAAAGAAACTTAACAATTAAAAGAAACTTAAGCTCAATAGCAGTCATTTTTAAAGAAAACTTGAATAAAAGAGAGATTTCTACTTAATTTTTTAAAAAAATCATATCACCCCAAGCAACTCACCCATACAGTAAATATTTAAAAAGATACTAAAATTGTTTGAATATTTGTTACTGGTTCATAAAGTAACACTTATAATGTAGTAAAAAAAATTATCAGCGGGAAATAAGAAATAACGTTGACTTATACCACTGCTGCTAATAACGCATTAGGGAACAAACGATAGTAAACCTGGCCATTGAAAACCATATATATATATATATATATATATATATATATATATATATTTAATAATTTAGATTAAGGTCAATGATTAGAGTTGACGTTGCAAGTGTCGACAAAAATATAAATATTTTTTTCCTAATTATAAAATTAAAAAAGACGCATACTTGTAGCAACTAATAAAAATTCAATGAATCTGCTTTTTGTTTTTACTTCAGTCAGTTAAATGTCATACTTGATACACGCTTGGCAATCATGTCTCGAAAGCGACAAGACTTACTGGACAGACGATTTTTCCGCAGTACGTTGCCATTATTTTCTGCGGTAGAATGGATGGTTGCCAACCAAGGCTACAGAATTCAATGTCCTTCTATTTAACCCATAGGTGGAGGGAGAAGCGACGGACTAATACCTTTCCGAAGTGTATTTGCGCATAAGTGAATGCAACGAATTCAGCCTGAATTCGAACTCGGCTCTCCGATTTCTCGATCCGAAATCATATGCACTGCACCACAACAATATATGCACATATGCACTGCACCACAACAATATATGATCATGTCATATTTAAATGTTGTTTCATCTTCAGGATTATTTGAACGTTAATGATCCTTCTTATTACTATAGAAAATACCAAAATATACATTGTTTGCTGTGATATGTACATCTTATCTAGGAATTTGATCCAGTTATTACTAATTAGCCTTCTCATCATTTATTGTTCTTTTAAATAAAGATTTATGGCATATCTTCTTTGAACATTTTTTCGGGTAGCATATGTCAAAATAAATTTTTATTACTGAAAATCCTACATCGCCTACCATCTTCTGTTCAGTTGCTCACCAACTGCTTAAATCACCCTCCAGAGGTGCGATATCACCTAGTTTGGGAAACCTAGATTTAAACGGTCAAAAGGTTCGAAATTAATAAACAAAGTCGTCAGTTTTTTTCTTGAAAAGATAAATGCCCTACACGTCTGTTGATCTCTTCAGAGAGCTTCAAGACGGGCTGACCAAGAGGAACATATTTATTAAGCGTTGCATTGTTTTGTCCCAAGTCCATATTTATGGGGCAACAAGTGAGGCGCAAACTCTCTACGCGGGAATAATGGTCAAACTGATGAGCTCATAAAACTTTACCCTATCTTGGCTCTCAGCACCAATTATAGTTGTAATCAAATAAGCTCAGATTTGGTTTGTCACAAGGCCACAATTATGGATCGTTCCGTATGGCTCAAACTTACTAATTGGTAGTAATAGTCAAACAGAATATCTTGTTTACCATTAAATTACTCTGAGGCACCCAGCAGCATTTCTCCTCCCCAGAAAGGGAATTGAACATTAGGTTACGTCACAATTTCGTTTTAAGGAACCATTTGCAAATTATCCACTTCATACATGGCAATTAAGAATAAATTTTGAGTATACTAACATACAACAATGTTTAATGAGAAAGGCAGTGGATTGTCAAGCATAATATCCACGAACGATTCTAAAAGCTGAACTCTATGAAAGAAATGAAGATAGGTAGTATGTGATCGTCTGCGTATTATTCACTTAGCGTACTTAAAATGGAACGAAATACTGAGGGCACATTTATACGTCCGGCAGCTGCAACGTGTTCATGAAGGCTTGAACTAAAAGCGCCCTGCGCTCTTCTGTAGGAAAATATTCTCAATTACAACGCGCGCAGAAAAAACAGAAGAACACATTTTGGAACTCGGTTGGTCTGTTCGTACTCCAATCTCCGTATTCTTACCCTTGCAACAACCTTTCTTGATCGCTGTAAGAAGCTTTGATTTGGAAAAAAAATTATGAAAACCAGATTCAAAAATTCGCCGAAAACCATTTTTTTTTTTTTTTTTTTTTTAACAAAACGACCAAAATTTTACTCAAATGACCCCGAAGAACCGCTTAATATGTAGTAGCAATACTGGTGAATATATAATTGAATAGAAAAACAGGGTGCAGCAGAAATACCTCCAACAAATACTAACGCATAATAGTAAGGCATTAGTTAAATGAAGACGCCATTGCCACTAAAGTCTTGCCATTATGTAAAAATTTGTGGGGTATATGTGGAATGTGTATTGTGGTGCAGTAGATATCGGCTCGGAACGAGAAATCGGAGAGCCAAGTTCGAATTCCAGTTGAATTCGTTGCCTTCACTTACGCACAAATACCCTTGCGAAAGGTATTAATCTGTCTCTCTCTCTCCAGCTATGGATTAAACAGCAATGACAGATTGGAAATCAGTCTACCGCAGAAAGTAATGGAAATCTACTGCAGGAAAAGTTTCTACCCAGTCAGTCATGTCCCTTTCGAAACATGATCGCACAAGCGTGTATCACTTATGGGATGTATGTGGGGTGTACATTTGCTGCACCCTGTATATTGGTACTTGATCAACTTTGTTCTTTAGAAATAACAGAAGCGGAAATTACTTATGACAAACGTTACACTTTTTTAAGGTGAAGTTCAATCGGTACAGGGCTCGAGGGGTGACTCGGTGTAGAGGTTTATGTGCACAGTTTATGCAGATAGGTAGAGGAAAGTAACGGTTAATCCGAGACTTGAAAAAGTTAAGACTGCAGTGATATGGGTAACATTTTCTTAAGAGTCGGTTCTAGAAAATTATACTGAGAAGTTTAATACATAAAACATTGGAGGTTTATGTTTTAATATATATTTTATTTGCAATAATCCACATCCGTTGCAAATAGAAAACCTGTGTTGCAAAATTTCTGTGTTTGAAAGCAAGTGTAACGAATTATTTTCAAGTGGGTGAAGAAAGGACTGGTTTTCTTCGACCTCTTTCTTTACAAGCTTCCAATTACTCACGACACGTAGCTGTCATCGCCTTTTACAAATTATTTCCCTTGTGAGACCGGACACAGTATGGGCAGCTGCAAAATTATGTAAGAGACTTTACAGTTGGGGTGCAAGACAAGCGGTGAATAAAAAGGACAAAGGTTAATTAATTATTTCATATAATAATTAAATAATTTCCAAATGAGAGGAAAAAACTGGGTTGCTCAGTTACTTGGATTTGTTTTGCTGTTATTCCAGACATCCTGTTTATTTTTCATTTTTCGCAAACCTGGCCGTTTATTCAAACCTCGCGTTTTTTTTTTATTTTAGTTTCGGAAACTAATTTTCAAGGAATTTTTTTTCATCATTATGTTCAATCACGAGCCGTTCTAAACATCGTATTTTGGCTTTAATTTCAGGTGAAAATAAAGACAAAATTGTCCAACATTTGGATAATTTTTTATTATGCTGGTTCTAAGCTTTCGGTTCACATGAGCCATCTTCATTAAATCAAAACATCCCGCACTTAATAAAATCGCATTTCAGTTTGATCACAACATATTACATTGCATTTAGACATATGGTTCTGTTGACATTTCGGTCTCTCACACCGTGTGACGTCATAGAACTGCATTACAAATTCACAAACTGCGTCTGCTATTCAGTGACTGGTATCGTTGCATTATTTCAACATAAGATAAAATCATCTTTGATGGTGGATGTCTTTGTGTTAACGTCCCTGTAACCTCTCTGAAGATGGCTCATGTGAGCCGAAAGCTTAGAACCAGCATAATAAAAAATATCCAAATGTTGGACAATTTTCGTCTTTATTTTCACCTGAAATTAAAGCTGTTTAAAACAGCTCATGATTAAACATAATAAACACTCATTTTCTGTTATATTTAACAATATATGTTTGGAAATATATATTCGTGAATTTAAAAAATAAGTCTTTCTATAAGTCCTTTTTCGGTATAGTAGTTTTTTCATGCAGACATTTATCGACCCAACCCACATTTTAAGTCGAACGCAAAACTTCGGTTGGTTTGGTTATGTCCAGTACAAAGCTTAGGTCAAAGGCTCTTCTGAGGTAGGCAGTCACGTGGCTTTCCGAGTTTTGGTCCGTTCGTGGGAAATTCTGGGTTTCGAATTTTCGCTTACCAAATAAAAACTTCTTCATTTTTTTTCTTTCAGTATATTCGTCGTTCTGTCCATTAATTCTTTATGTGAGTCAGTCAGTTAAGTGCCATACGCGAAACACGCTTGGGCGATCATGTCTTTTTCGAGACATGACTGACTGGGAAGAAGATTATCCCGCAGTAGGTTGCCATTGCTTTCTGCGGTAGATTGGTTGCCAGCCAAGGCTATAGAACCCAATCTGTCCTGTTATTTAACCCATAACTGGAAGGAAGAGACGGATTAATACCTTTCCCAAGGGTATTTGCGCGCAAGTGAATGCAATGAATTCAACTGGAATTTGAACTCGGCTCCTCGATTTCTCTTTCCAAGCCGATATCCACTGCACCACAACGCAGATGGATTAAATCCAATCAAGCAAGATGTCATAGAGAAGAGTAATAGTAAAATATAATTGATAGTCCAATTCAAAATTTAGAATACGAAATTCTCGTCGAAAGAGAGACAGCTTAAGTTTATTGATCATTACATTTATTCGTTTGTTGATCCCTACATTTGTTAGTCTTTTGATCACTGCATGTGTCGGTATGTTGATTATTACATATGTCTGTTCTTCATTGCATTGTTCTTCATTGCATTCTGTGTTGATCACATTTGTTGATCACTCTATTTGTCCGTTTATTGATTATTACATTTAATCGTTTGTTGATCCCTACATTTGTTAGTCTTTTGATCACTGCATGTGTCGGTATGTTGATTATTACATATGTCTGTTCTTCATTGCATTGTTCTTCATTGCATTCTGTGTTGATCACATTTGTTGATCACTCTATTTGTCCGTTTATTGATTATTACATTTAATCGTTTGTTGATCCCTACATTTGTTAGTCTTTTGATCACTGCATGTGTCGGTATGTTGATTATTACATATGTCTGTTCTTCATTGCATTGTTCTTCATTGCATTCTGTGTTGATCACATTTGTTGATCACTCTATTTGTCCGTTTATTGATTATTACATTTAATCGTTTGTTGATCCCTACATTTGTTAGTCTTTTGATCACTGCATGTGTCGGTATGTTGATTATTACATATGTCTGTTCTTCACTGCATTGTTCTTCATTGCATTCTGTGTTGATCACATTTGTTGATCACTCTATTTGTCCGTTTATTGATCATTACATTTATTCGTTTGTTGATCCCTACATTTGTTAGTCTTTTGATCACTGCATGTGTCGGTATGTTGATTATTACATATGTCTGTTCTTCACTGCATTGTTCTTCATTGCATTCTGTGTTGATCACATTTGTTGATCACTCTATTTGTCCGTTTATTGATCATTACATCTATCACTTTGTTCTTTTATTACTGTCTCTTTCAGTTTTTTATTACCATCTCTTACTATTTTTGTTAAATGAATTTTTGTGAAATGAAGTAGCTCCATTTTGAGCGACTTGTATGGACATCGCAGAGAAATGGGATGCGAGTTCGAATCTTGTTGGAATCTACATTTCATTTCTTTGTATTCAAAAATTTGCACCTAGGACTAAAAATGATAATTCTTCAATTTTCAAAATATGGGGAAAATGTTCCTAGTTTCAATTGAGAAAATTGAACACTACTGTCTTTACAGCATGACTTATCCAAGACTTTATTACCTGATGAAAGAGCAAAATTAAAAAAAAACGTAAAAAAAAATGTTCTATTTATGAGGAAAGGTTGTAAACCATTTAACAATGGTTCATCCGTCTACATTACAGAACTTAATCGACTAAACAATAGAACAATGGGGTCGACATTAATTGATTACAACGGACGTGTGAAACAAGGTCAGCAGAGTTTGCTAATGATTTGGACGCGTCCATATTTGAAAATATCGAATAAACAAAAGTCGTTCAGAAATATGAGTGAGAGAGTGAATGACACTTGTTTATTGGATATATCTGTATCAATGTAAATATGAATATGATAGTCACGTAGCTAATTTTTACGGGCATTCATATTTATTTTTGTAACTGATAACATTATAGATTTGTCCTCAATTACGATCACGTACAGACACGTGTTTGTGTGTGGTTAACCATTTCACCCCAAGAAAAGTAATAACATCACTAAGATGGTAGGGGGTTACTGTATGTAAGAGATAACATTATTAAGGAGAGATTACAACAAAAGATAAGTAATTAAGAAGCGAAGAACAGAAATTAGTCAGAAGAAAACGATTGACATTTCCTGGGAAGCAAGATGACTAGAAAAGTTTTCACAAGCGACAAGTGCGAGAGAAGAAACCGTCAGCATAGAACTTTCGGTTACATTAAACTATTTTGAAAATCTAGTACTGAGCTTAAGTTCCTAAAGCCGAGGTGAACAGAAGGGATGCTTATAAAGACAATTACCATAAAAATATTATGGAAAACTCAAAGGGAAGGAAGAATGTAATGTATGTAATGTAATGTATGTAATGTAATGTATGTAATGTAATGTAATGTATGCACACACCTGGGTATAACGATAAACTACTCCCAGCAGCAAAAGTTTCTGGATATGACGATAAACTACATCCGGCAGCAAAATTAAATTCTTTTAAATGAAATTAATGCTCTCGAGAAAATTCAATTTCGGCATTAAATAACCCATAAGGAGTTATGTCGCTAAAAAAACAAGAAAAAAAAATTAAAAAATCCAAAACAAAAATAAAATATACACATACTAGCACGCTAGGATCGCCTCCTTAGACCGATTAATTTTGCTTTACAGACATTTTATATATAGATATAAATTTATGATGAATGATTATATGACCGTTTTTATATATATATATATATATATATATACGAGGAGGTGCTGAAAAACTAATAGGCTGACTATGAAGGGGTGATGTTAATTGCGAAACCCTGACATCTGACTGTTCAGAGAAAATCTGAAACGTAACACGTAGCGAATTCTTTTGAAAATGGAAAAAATATGGTCTCAGCAGAAAAAAGGTTTATCCTCCAAAGACATTCATGCTGATATGGTTGCTATACATTTAGATGCTCCAGTTTCGTGAAAAATGCAAAATCAGACCGCTGAATCTAGAAGGGGGTGTGAGAATCTTGAAGATAACCACCCAAGGTCGAGACGTCCAGCAACTGACATTACCAAGAAAAAAATTGATCGTGTTTACTTCATGATGATAGATGACAGGCGATTGACTATAAATCAAGTAGCCAATGCTATTAGCACATCCCTTGAGAGAGATAGAATTATTCTGCACAATGAACTTGGCATGACTAAGGTTTCTGTCTGGTGGGTGCCACGTCTTCTGACACCTGATCAAAGCACACCAGGTTGATCATATCAAGGGAAAACCGTTCATTGTTTGACGCAGATCCAGTTCGTTTTTTTGAACGTTTCCTAACTCAATATGAGTATTGGATTCATCACTTTGACCCAAAGAGAATCTATGCAGTAGAAGCACCCCTTCTCACCTGGTGCAAGGAAAGCTAAGGTCTTTTAGTCTTCTGGGAAGGTGATAGTCAATAAACACAGCGTCATTTTTTTCTGTTCTTTTTTTTAATCTTCAAACGTGCCTCGCCATCAATGGGGAGTTAATCAGTTAAGCCTCATACGTGATACACGCTTTAGCGATCATGTCTCTTTCGATTTCTGACTGACCAGGCAAAAGATATTTCCACAGTAAGTTGCCATTTCTTTCTGCGGTTGACAGGCTGCCAACCAAGGCCATAAAATACAATCTGTCATGTTATTTAACCCATAGCTGGAGGAAGAAGAGATGGATTAATACCTTTCCCAAGAACATTTGCACGCAGGTGAATGCAACAAATTCTGCTAGAATTCGAACTCGGCTCTCCGATTTCTCATTCCCAGTTGATATCTATTACACCAAAACGCACAGGGACAATGGAGGGTACTGTACTAAATTACTGAGGCAGTTGCGAAAGGCCATCAAGACCAAAGGCCCAGAATAAATAAAAAAAACTAACAAAAGAGCACTTGTTTCATCAGGTCAATACTCAAGTATACAAGTCCTTGGTTTCAGTGGCTGCTGTGCGTGACTATAGCTTTGAACTGGTTGAGCACCTTCTCTGCTCTCTTGATTTGACTGTCATCTGTTCCTTAAGATGAAAAAAACCCACAAAAAACAACACTTGACTGGAAACCAACATTCGGAGTGATGATGACGTCATATCTGATGTTGATGACATTTTTAGCAAACTGGATAAACAGTCTTTTTTGAAACATCAGGTCTATGTATCTGGAAAGGCACAATGCAGTTATTAAGAAGCATTGAAATGAATAACATCATTCGTTCATGGTCTGTGAAATTTTCAACCCACCTGCGTATATATATATATATATATATATATATATATAGTGACGTAAATTACTAAATATACATATGAGGAGGGTGTACATAGGTATAGTATTATTCAGGTGTTAATAAAACAGTTCTCAATGTGTGAACAGAGCTGTATTATATATATATATATATATATATAATTAATTTTTAATTATTTAATTATATATATATATATATATATATATATATATTAAAAAATTAAAGAAATTTTCTCTAAAACAAAATTTATAAGTATTATTAAAGATAGGTTTACGTTTACAAATATTTTTAAAAAAATATGTCGCTTTCTGCGTCACGTGATGTAAACAATCTCTCTCCACGAACGCTCTCGCGAAATATGTTTCTAATTTAAATTTTAAAATCATTTGTTACTGATGAAGGTCCGAGGACGGTCTAAAATATAATAGAAATAAACAAATACTGTCAAAAAAATACATTTTTAAACTTACAACTTTTTAGCAGTTTTTCCTATATATATATATATATATATATATATATATATATATATATATATAGTGACGTAAATTACTAAATATAGATATGAGGGTGTACATAGGTAGAGTATTATTCAGGTGTTAATATAACAGTGCTCAATGTGTCAACAGAGCTGTATTATATATATATATATATATATATATATATATATATATGACACATCGCCTGTCGGTCGCTGTTGGTTTCGATCCAGATAGCTGGTCGTCGGTTGACGCTGTTCACGATGATCTCCCTTGCCCCACGTTGTGTTGATTGATCACAAGGTAGTCACGGGAGTTTTCAGCTAGCTGTGTCTCTGCCGAACTAAACCAAACCAGGAAGCTTGCAAACAATTGGATAATAAAAGAAAGAAATATGGCACCAAAATATAAATGGACCAACGTCTGAAGTGTTATAAAAGAATAGTCATTCGGAAATTTTCCAATCCCTGCTCCTATCAAGCTGGTAACGGAACGGAAGACTCTGAAGTAAATCGAAGTATTCTCCTAAAAAATAATCGGAGTCTTAAGTTCGCAGCAAGTCTAGTCGACTTTGGATTTTTTTTCTCCGGAATGTTGCGGAAATTGCCGAAGTGCTGGGTTATGGGTAGGTTGGCGCAGTTCGTCTTTGGAATCGGAATCGAGGTGGATTTCTTGTTCCGGGCTGGATCACTCTACTTCTTTAATTCTGTTCGGCTGGCGATTTCTAAAACATTGTCTGCAAAAATCACTTCTTGTTTGTCTTTAACTCTGATTTGTCGATTGGCGACAGGCTTCTCTACGGTTGGCACCCAACGGCATGGCGTTTATCTGTCTCTTTACTTCTCCCTCTAGCTAGGTTGATCTCTATTGAATCCCTAGATCATTCTTAGGTGTTTCTATTTCTCCCTACTAAGCTCAGTTAACTATCTCTTCTTTCTTTACCGCCCCCCTCATCTCCCGACTGTTCCGTTCTTGACAGCATCTTCAATAATATTGATAAGTGCATTTCCTCTCATCCTTTTGCCCAAATATTTGTGTTTGGCGACTTTAACGTCCACCACGCCAAGTGGCTGGAAAACACTGTCACAGATCTTGCTAGTGTCCACACCATGAATCTTTCAATCACTCAGTCCCTTACGCAAGTGGTGGAGTTTCATGTGTTTCTTTAATAACCCAATGGACCTGACTCACTGCTAGATCTGTTTTTCTTCCATCCCTGATTCTTGCAATGTCAAGCAACTCTGCCCTATCGGAAACTCTGACAATGAGGTGGTTTCCGTTAACATCCTCTTCCATTCCCACTCCACCCAAGAACGTCAAACTAGCAGAATATCTTACTGCTACCAAAGAGCTGAATGGGACTCGTTCCACGATTTCCTGTGTGACGTCCCTTGGAACAAAGTTTTCAAGCTTCCCGTTGAGGACTGTACGTCTAAGGTCTCCTCTTGGGTTAAGGCTTGCATCGATGCTTTCATCCTAGCCAGGAAGTTGCGACTTAAATCCCATTCGTTCCCCTGGTTCTGCCCTGCTTGCTCAGCTGCCATCACCCACCGAAATCACTACTTCCGGCCTTAAAGGAGTCAGGCGACGGACCATAACAGGCGCGTTTTTGCCTCTGCTAGCAATGAGTACAAGAAGATACTTAAAGAAGCTAAGCTGCTGTTTGCAGCCAAAATGAAGCAGCACATAGTATCCCGTAAGTTCAGCTTCAAAGACTACTGGAAGCCCTGTAAAAGTAAACACTCAACCCCACCTCTAATCAAGGAATTTGAGGTCCTTTACTCGCAGATTCTCCAACAACTAGTTACTGGACTCGTCTGAAGTATCTGTACCCAATTTCCCACCTTGAACTGAGGCCCAAGTGAATGACATCACATTACCCTCACGCTGGTCTGTAACATATTTTCAAAGCTTGACCCCCATAAAGCGAGCGGAGGTGACGGAATCCCAATCATTATCATGAAGAAATGTGCCCCTGAACTCTCCTCTGTTCTCTCCAGTATCTATAACTACTACCTCTGTGCATCTTGCTTTCCTGCCTGCTGGAAGTCCTCCTCTGTGGTTCCTATATATAAAAATACTGGTTAATCCTCTGACCCGTCTAATTATCGCCCTATAAGCCTCCTACCAATTTTTGGCAAAGTGTTCGAAGCCATTATCAACGCCGAGGTGGTTCAACATCTCACAGACCACAGTCTCTTCTCTGACAAACAGTATGGTTTCCGCTTTACCAGATCTACTGCTTATATGTTGACGAGTATATACACCAGGCTCTCGACAAGAATGATGAAGCTCAAACTGTTATCCTAGATATCTACAAAACGTTTGACAGTCTGGCATGCTGGCCTTCTACGCAAGCTGCACGGCTATGGTATAACTGGACAATTGTTTGACCTAATCCAGTCATTCCTTTCAAATCGCACAATGAAGGTAATATTGAACGTACATGCCTCTCGATACTATCATACGAACGCGGATGTCACTCAAGGCAGTATTCTAGGTCCTACGTTTTTCCTGATCTTCATTAACGATCTCTCCGATGCCATAAGATATATGCTGACGACGCTACCGTTTACATTCACCTCGATCAAAAATGTGCCGAGGCTAACAAAGCGGACCTCGCTGCTGAGCTTGAAAAGGATCTCCAATCTGTGATGAACTGGGGTAAGAAATGGCTCGTGAACTTTAATGCTTCCAAAACGAAGCTGCTATCGAGTAACCATAACAGACAATCGCTCCTACCCGTCATGAGCATGGTTCAGGCAAGTCTCTTTGAAAACAAAACACTGTGCCTCTTTGGGTTATCTCTCACAACAGACCTCAAATGTAATGACTATATCGAATCCATAGCTGAATCCACTGCAAAGAAGGTTGGTTCTGTGTAAGACCAGAAAGTTTTTCCCGTCTGAAACCATCCTGCACGCATATAAATCTACCATCTGCCTGTGCATTGAATACTGCTGCCATATCCGGTCTGGTGCCCCGTCTATCCACCTAGGGATCCTTGACAAAACCCAACGGAGAATCTGTAATGTGATCGGTCCCGACTTGGTAGCTCAGATACACTCACTTTCTCACTGGCGTAATATGGCTTCCCTGTGTCGCTTCTACAAATACATTCACGGCTTCTGCTCCGAAGAACTTAGCTCACTGGTGCCTCCTATATATGAATTTACTCGAACCACAAGATTAGCAACTAGGTCCTACCCTTTTACTGTGAAACCAATAAAATGTAAACGTAAATTCTACTCAATCAGCTTCTTTTCTCGCACTTCCCGCCTGTGGAATTCCTTTTCGTTTACTTGCTTCCCTGGCATCTACAATCACTAAGAATTTAAATGTAAAGTCAAGTCATCTCCCATCTCACTGACTTGCATCCTCTCTCTCATGCTCCTTTCTCCGTCCCGTCCATTCTCATCAGTATTCTCATCCTTCTCTTACCCGCTTCATAACACCCCCTATAACCTGTCACTCTTTCTCATAGCTCCTACGTAACCCCCTGCGCACCAGTGGCAGTAAGCTGCCTTGCTTTGGGCGATATGATTATAATATACAGTACTGTGCAAAAGTATTAGGTCGAAAACTATTCTATCTTTTATGAGGCATATTGACAGAAAATAAACAATTTAATTAAAGTGATTTTATTTTATTTAATCAGCAAATGCTTTAACAAGAAAAATACTTGTTACAAAGTAAATTTAATATTTAGTATAATAGCCTTTTGTTTTGATCACAGCCTTCATTCTGTCAGGCATTGACATCTGCCAAGCAGATTGTATTTGTTCCCAAAGTGTGTTATACGAAGTAACATAGGATTTATCAATTTTTTTAACCAAAAATATTCCATAGATGTTCAATAAAGTAGTTTCAAAATAAGTTAATAGAAAATAGGAAAAATTAAATATAACTTCTTTTTAATACATTTCTTTTAGACCTAATTTTATATAATCAATATTTATTTGCAATTTACTTGGCTTTTTACCCTGTATTTGAATTTCAGTGAGGTTTTGAGGAAAATCATCCCTGTCCTAATACTTTTGCACACTACCAGTAGTGTGCAAAAGTGTTAGGACAGGGGTGAGTTTAAACTTTTTTGATGCCTCATAAAAGATAAAATAGTTTTTGTCCTAATACTTTTGCACAGTACTTTATATATCGTATACATAAAAATGTATATGTTAACCATCGTGTCCTTAAAAATCGATGTTTTAAATTGTCCACACTCGTATCGGGAAACAACGCAGTTGTTATTAAGAGCTGAAATTAATGCATGGAAGATTCAGAAGCTCTAGCGTCACTTCGTCATCAGCCTATGATATTTTCGACCTATCCTCGCATGTGTCTATATATTTAATAGTCAATATCCACATGCGGTTGGGGACCGCTTGTGAAGGCCAAAAAGACCTATGAAAAGGTGAATGCCACCAAAAACAGACAGACAATAGTAAATATGTATATGTAAATTTACATATTTAAATATACCTATTTATCGTTTAGACTTGAGGTCATTCGTGGTCGAGAGGTCTAAGACGTTGCCAAATCAAATAATAGCTTCCCCTATCTGGATAGGGGTCGCAGGTTCCAATCCTGCCGAATGATACATTTTCGTAATAAAAATTTATCGTAAATAATCAGGCCAGTAGATATAAATATGTAATACTGTTTAATTAAAAACAGAATATCTACTTAAATATGAGTATCGATCAAAAATAATGTTCAAACAAATCATTTCATATGTAAATTGTAATATATAGTTTTATCTACATATGTATTTGAATATAGGTCTCGATGTATATTTTTATATATTAAAAATTGTATATTTGGGCAGCAATCTCTTTTATGCAAGTTTCATTAAAATGGCAGACAAGGTGTGTGCGGTAAAATTTTTTTTTTATGTAATTTTTTCATGTGGTCTTAAGATATTTTTCTTTTGAGGACATAAATTATACTTTGAAGTAAATGAAAATCTTATTTGTTGGCACAATGATTTGGTAATAATGTATTTGTCTGCCATGTATCTTGTCAATATAAAATTTGTAAATCTTTAGTAAATTATAAATTTCATAAGGTTGTGTTAAGAGTGTTTTGACTGATCACCGGAATTAAATTGCAACGCTATGTTTTTGAACTTAAACTCAATCTTCAAACCCCTTTCCTAAAAGAAAAAATGATTTTGAGAAAGTTATTTTGTATCTTTAGTTATCATGTCAAACTTCAACTTTCAAACTGAGTGCAATATCACGCTTCCAAAATCTACTTGCCCTAAATGGTATATGACTTACTTTTTGTTAACTTTGTACACTTTATTTACTCTACAGCTGTGTCAATAGGGGCCTCGGTGATGCTTGTCGAATTGGCCTTGTGCCAAACACAACCGAGGTTCCCACAATTTAAAATATCAGAAGGTTGAATGAATGATTGGAAAAATGAAAGTGTTTTGTTTGTAAGTAATTTTATTAATAGAACTGAATAACAAATTTGTAAGAAGAAAGATATTCGAATAGAAAATTCATATAGTTAATTATTTTGTGTAAGTGAAATGTTCCAGTAGAAAAAAAAATGCACGTGGTTAAATGTTCCAGAAAGATAGTAGTAAGTAGCTAAGTGTCCCGGGGCGTATACTGATAGTAGCAGAATGTATGTACATAAAAACGTTAAAAAGGTTGCTAATAAAAGTCTGTCTGTCTTTTCCTTTATATGGCCGGAGAAAAAGTGAAGAGGTAAGACGGGCAAAAAAGATTGTACTTAATGAAGTCAGTTGGAGTGGTCTTGTTGTTGTTTTTTTTGTGGGGGGGGGGGGGGGCGTATAAATGAAGACGAAGAAAGGAAAATTGAAAGAAGAGGTAAAGCGAATAGGTGACGCGCCCTTACGTCCGTGTCGGCTTCTTGAATTTTCTTTTGTTACATTGCAACAAGGTCCGTCAGCTACCCACTTCCATGTCGGTTTAAGTAGTGGATTTTAGTAAACGTAAATTCTACTCAACCAGCTTCTTTTCTCGCACTTCTCGCCTGTGGAATTCCTTTCCGTTTACTTGCTTCCCCGACAGCTACAATCTCCAGTCTAAATGTAAAGTCAACAGTCATCTCCTATCTCACTGACTTGCATGCTCTCTCTCTCTCTCTCTCTCTCTCTCTCTCTCTCTCATGGTTCTTTCTCTGTCCGTTTCACTCTCATCAGTATCCTCATCTTTCTCTTACCCACGTCCTGACACCACCAATAACCTGTTACTCTTTCTCATAATGTTCCTCAAATGTAACCCGCTACACAGTAGTGGCAGTAAAATGCCTTACTTGGGGCGATATGATTATAATATATATACACACTAGTGGCAAGGCATTATAGCTCTAAATCAAGTGATCTGAATGTCAAACGTCGGTTGCACAGTCCTTGGCATATATCTGCTTGAAGAGACTGCCGCTACACACTCTTTAATTGTAGTCATCACAAGACATTGAATTTGTTTTATCAAATAAGCTCATACCAATTTGTCAACGAGAAGAAAACTTAAAAGTATAGATTTAATGATTTTAGTAAGTTACTTGTTAATGTAGTCGACCTTTGGATGACGAAACGTCCTTGCCTCCGATGAAATCGCTACCATGACAGCAAACACTTGGAGTGAGCAGAAAATCGACCAATGAAAATCAAGCAGTGACCTAAATGAAATTTACTGGCTCTTTGCTTCTTCGTTTTACTTCCTCTTCTTTCTTCTTCTTTTTGCTGCCTTTTCTTCTTTTCCTTTTAATGTTTTCAATTTGGACTCGTTGGGCTTGCTTTCGCTAATGTTTTCTCAAAGTAATCATAGCGCGTGGGAGAGAAAGAGGGACAGACAGATAGACAGAGAACCTGGTTCCGGTTTTTACTCGTAGTTAACCTCGTCGTCATGGTTTCCAGCTTGTCTACTTGCCAATATTAACAGAGAGAAAGATACAGAGGTCGTCTCACGATTCTATACATTCCAAACGAAAGATTTGTTTACGTACCATTTTAGTGTTATTTAGGTATGTTCAACTTACAAGCTGGGTACTGACTCAGCCGATTGATGATCAAAGACGATATAAATATATTTGAATAGAACTTTTCTCCATATATATATATATATATATATATATATATATATTTTACCTGACCTTGAATAAAGTGACCCCCGACGCGTCAGGTGGCGGGAAGCACAATAGGTTTCCATTTGTGCGCATGCGCGTGTGTGTAATCAAACGGGACGTACAATGACCGAAACATGAATACTACAATAAAGACTGGTACAACAATACAAACGGTGTAAATAGTTACGATACCTCGTTTCAGAAATATAGACAGTCCATTAATAATATATATCTCTTTTTTACTTTTTTTTTTTTTTTTTCGTAGTTTGTCATATCTTTTCGCGTCCCTGTTTTAAGGGAACATGATATTTTGGGTTTTTGGTATCCCCTATCAAAAATACCAATTACAGGTGGGGGATACTAAAATAAAGCATGTACACAATGTAAGTACCTGGGAAGTGTTCTAACAGAAGACAGAAAGTGCAACACTGAGATCAGAAGGCGAACTTGCATGGCGAAGGACGCATTCTAGAATCTGAGTAGAGAAAAGACAAAATAGGAAAATTACCCTAGAAATGAAGAGAGTACTGGATTGCTATGTGATGTCTGTTCTTCAATATGGCAGCGAATAATGAACAAAGATGAAGGGACATAAAGCAATATATACACTACTGGCCATAATTATTAGGCAACCCCAGTTTTTTTTTTTAAGAAATGATGTATTTCATACAATTTTTAGTATTTATTGCCAAATGAAAATAAAATGGTTCTTTTGTCATTATTACTTTGCTTCCTTGTCTTGTAAAATTTTGCAAAGATAAACTCGTCCGAATCACCCTAAATTTTCTTCATTCTTTCATTGATGAAACTGCAATATAGGTAATTATTAAATATTCATAAATTAATCTGATACACATGTTATTGTGTAGTATTAACAAAAGAACCATTCTGTTTTCATTTACAATTATTTACTTGGCAATAAATACCAAAAAATAAAACCGAATGCATGGTCATCAGCATAAAGAGCAGCCCAAAATGCCAAATTCAGGTAAGGGATACTAAAATCAAGCAGGTACAAAAAATTAAATTCCTAGGAAGTGAGATCCGAAGGCAAACTGGCATGGCGAAGGATGCATTCTAGAAGCTGAGCAGAGAAAAGACAAGATAGGAAAATTACCCTAGAAACGAAAAAGAGAGTACAGTGCCTTACTATTATTTATTTATTCTTTTTGTAATAATTATGTCATCGAGTGTTGAAGAATATATATATATATATATATATATATATATATATATATATATAATGTTTTAATATAAAATAGTAGGTCCATCAACATATATATTGCCGTCATTTTAGACGACATATTTATATAAATACTAGCAGTATAGCCCGGCGTTGCTCGCGTGTAATGAAAGCTTTTAAACTAATCCATGGTCCTGGAGCTCAGACACTTTGGACGTTGGCACGAAAGACTAAAAAGCAATAATTGTTTAAAGCGAAACCGTACACTGAAAGAAAAATGAATGGATGTAAGTCAAATTTTGATTTCCTGGTATCGATATCAAATGAGTTTTTCGTCGTAAACTGAATTTTGAAGGCTAAATAAGTCCTCTGAGTAAATGGTATCATGGCTGAGACTAAGAACTACAATTATGCCTACTTAGAGCCAAACCCGAAGCAAAAACTAAAATAAAAGGGCTGAATATTATTTCTTATGTCTTTGTCTATGAGTGTATCAAATTTGATTAAAATCGGACCACTCCTTCTATAATCCGATTTTTTCGATTATCGATTTTCGATATTTATCGAGGGTACCTCGACACAAAATCTAGCTAAGAACACTCGCAGACGCTTATAGTACAACAGTGTAAATTTTCAGGAAAATCGGTTCAGCCGTTTCGGAGTCTATAGGTAACGGACACACACACACATACAAAGTTCCATTTATAAATATTAGGAAATAAGGAAATATCGCTATCGACTTAAACCTGTATTTAAACTTAAATATAGATTAATTATATGATAATGAGATGGAGTTGGCAATCGGAGAAAACAAATGCACGTTTTGATGCAAATAAAAAAAGATATCTCAGGCCGCTTCAACGAGTTTCCAATCAATCATCCTGATTGATACAAGATAAAAAGGTTTAAGCTTGTAAACTGAAACTCAGATTTTATTTTAGTTTCAATTCCAGTTTAAAAAAAAAAGTTACCAGTCGATCTTAACAAATCATTACCGCTTAAAGATGAAAAAATATCCGAAATAATAATTAAAACAAAACTATTATATGTTAAAACCTATATTATGAAACACTAGCATAAAACTTGTATCAAATAATGGAGATTTCCTCATTGATTTAACAACATATACGCAGATGACAGTATTGATAGCAGACATAAGAAGGCAACTGCAGGAACTACTACAAAAAATAGAAAAGTGAGAAGAAAGGACTGTCTATTTTAAGAAGACAGAATGTACAGTTGTCAGGCATAGAAATAGTCCAAAATGCGAACTCTGAATTAGAGATGCTAAAATCAACAATGGAGATTTCGTCAGTAATTTAACATGTGATATGTAGATGGCTGTGTTGATAGAAGGCACAGAAAAGAAACTACAGGAACTCTCACAGAAGGTATTAAAGAAAGTGAGAAGAAAGGACTAACCATCAATTATAAGAAGACTGAATGTATGATTGCCAAGAAGAACAACAGCCCAAAATGCGAACGAGTAATTGATGATGTCGAGATCAAGCAAGTACAAAAAAAAATTGTTTGAACTGCTAGGTAAAATTGACCAATTTGGGATCCATATTAAAATAATTCAGACCTTATACTGGGAGCAAACCAGATTTGAACCAAAATAAATGTTCGGTTCGAAATTCCAAACACCTGAAGAAAGCAAGGGTATACAACTGTTGAAACGTCGTGAATATGGCAACAAAGGGCAGCAATACGAACTATGTAAATAGTGAAGCTATTATAAATTTTTTACCTTTCCTTTGCATATATTGGTTGGTACGTGTTGGTTGATCAGTGTCCAACCTTTGACCGGTGCTGTCAACGTGGTCCCAATCGCACTGACATCTGAATGTATAAATTTACTTACAATCACAATTGGAAAACGGAACAAATTACGAGTAAACTTTGGTTTTGGTTTCAGGCACGTCTTTATTGTCAAAGACATATTTACAATTACAAAAATAATTACAAAAACACGCCCTCATTTTCATTCCCCCATCCGCACAAAAGATTATCAGAAAAAATTTCCTTTTTAAAGTTTGATGCAAATACCCTTGGGAAAGGTATTAATCCGTCTCTTCCTTCCAGTTACAGGAGAGATTGGGTTCTATAGCCTTGGTCGGCAACCAGTCTATCGCAGAAAGCAATGGCAACCTACTGCGGGATAATCTTCTGCCCAGTCAGTCATGTCTCTTTCGAGACATGATCGCCCAGGCGTGTATAACGTATGGCACTTAACTGACTGACTGGTTTACTATTCATCGCCGGTCACGATAGGTCGCAAAAAAACCCTTTCCTTTAGATGTCACTCGGCTTTAACTTGTGCGGCACCCAGTGTCCTTGTTTTTGTATCATTCTTAATGCTTTCAAACGTTTTGAAACTGTTGTGTAATCAACTAATGATTCTGCAAGTTCTTCTGACATGAGTCTTCATGAAGTAAGGCCTCCACTTCTTCGCCTTGAAACTTTTTCGATTTCAAATTATATTTGAAGTTATGGGTTAAATAACAGGACAGATTGGGTTCTATAGCCTTGGTCGGCAACCAGTCTACCGCAGAAAGCAATGGCAACCTACTGCGGGATAATCTTCTGCCCAGTCAGTCATGTCTCTTTCGAGACATGATCGCCCAAGCGTGTATCACGTATGGCACTTAACTGACTGACTGATCCGCGTTAATATATTAGGTCATGATTCTCAAACACGTCGCCCGCTGAATTTATTTCCGCGATTGGCATGGGAACCTATTTTGAAACCAATATTTTCTTCAAATTTTTATAAGTTTAATAAATTTGTCGCTCAAACTATTCCATATTTATTCGATTTAATAACAGATTCGTTTTTTTTTTGTTTTTTTTTACAACTTATCAACTGTTTGCAAATTATTTAAAGCCAGAAAATATTTTTAAATTATCAGATCATATTTTTTTGGTGGGTAGAGATAATGACGGTTTAGTGATACAGTCAGTTAAGCGTCATTCGTGATACAAGCTTGGGTAATCATGTCTCGAAAGAAACATGACTGACTGGGTAGGAGATTTTTCCCGTAATAGGTTGCCATTACTTTCTACGGTAGACTGGTTGCCAACCGAATCTGTCCTGCTATTTAACCAGTAGCTGGAGAGAGAAGGATGGATTAATACCTTTTCCCAAGAATATTTGCGCGTAAGTGAATAAAATGAATTCAGCAGGAACGCAAACTCGGTTCCCCGATTTCTCGTTCGGCTGAACCACAACACATCTAAACTTATTTATAAATGAAACTTTGTCTTTGTGTGTGTGTGTGTCCGTTACCTATAGACTCCGAAACGGCTGAACCGATTTTCTTGAAAATTTGCAGTTGTACTATAAGCGTCTGCGAGTGTTCTTAGCTGGGTTTTGTGCCGAGGTAACCCCCGATAAATATCGAAAATCGATAATCGAAAAAATCGGGTTATAGAAGGAGTGGTCCGATTTTAATCAAATTTGACACACTCATAGACAAAGACATAAGAAACGATATTCAGAAGTTTCAAGGTTGCAGTTCTTACAATAGTGCAGAAAATCGATTATATATATATATATATATATATATATATATATATAGAAGGCAAGATGTGTGTGTCTATTTTTCTGCGTGCATGTCTGTATATTTTTCAGCCCTTTTATTTTAGTTTTTGCTTCGTGTTTGGCTCTAAGTAAGTATAATTGTAGTACTTAGTCTCAGCCATGATGCCATTTACTTAGAGGACTTATTTAGCCTTCAAAATTCAGTTTACAACGAAAAAAACTTATTTGATATCGATAGCAGGAAATCAAAATTTGACTTACATCCATTCATTTTTCTTTCAGTCTACGGTTTGGCTTTAACTGGAAACAACTATTGCTTTTTAGTCTTTCGTGCCAACGTCCAAAGAGTCTGAACTCCAGGACCGTGGATTAGTTTTGAAGCTTTCATTACACCCGAGCAACGCCGGGCTATACTGCTAGTATATATATATATGCAAATAATAATAACTTTTGTAATTGTAGAAACCCGAACCCATGCCTCCTATCTAACAAATGTTTAACAAATTCCCTGGTCTAAATTTTTGTAGTAGATTGTAGTTTGGACATGTTCTAAAAATGTAATATATATATATAAAGGCAAAATGTTTATCTGCCTGTATGTGTGTATTTTTTCAGCACTTTTATTTTAGTTTTTGCTTCGGGTTTGGCTCTAAGTAAGTATAATTGTAGTTCTTAGTCTCAGCCATGATACCATTTACTCAGAGGACTTATTTAGCCTTCAAAATTCAGTTTACGACGAAAAAACTTATTTGATATCGATACCAGGAAATCAAAATTTGACTTACATCCATACTTTTTTTTTTTTTTCAATCTACGGTTTCGTTTTGAGTGGAAACAACTATTGCTTTTTGGTCTTTCGTGCCAACGTCCATGGAGTCTGAACTCCGGGATCATGGATTAGTTTTAAAGCTTTCATTACACGCGAGCAACGCCGGGCTATACTGGTAGTTTCCTCATAACTGGAGAAATAGAAATGCTTTTCTAAAATGAAAGATTTCAATATGTAGGAAGAAACACAAGCCCACACTAACATCTACATTTATAAAACCCAGTGTCTGCTGATTTGAAACCTACAAAACATGTCCTGCTTGTTTTTTCTTGTATCATATCCAGCAGACCAGGGTAGGAGGAATTTTCATATACCGTCGAAACTAAAATGATATAATTTTTATGTTGCTCATTCCAACAAAGCAGTTATTAAAAAAGGTATAAAAATTTTATGGCAACGGTCAATGATTTAATTTAAAATAAGCGTTTTAACAGAAAGAAGAGGTAAAGCGAATGTGTGACGCGCCCTTACGTCCGTGTCGGCTTCTTGAATTTTCTTTTGTTACATTGCAACAAGGTCCGTCAGCTACCCACTTCCATGTCGGTTTAAGTTGTGGAAAATAGAAGTGTGTCTGTTTATCTGCCTATATGTCTATTTTTTTCAGCCCTTTTATTTTAGTTTTTGTTTCGGGTTTGGCTCTAAGTAGTTTTACTGGTAAAAAAGGCGTTTTAGGCGAGCAGATTTTTGTTATTAAGTGCTTGATATCAAGATAGTGATAGAGCATAAATAGAATTAATGTGTAGAAGTTTGTCTCTTAGCTGAGCAGTGTTATTTCACTCATGCTGAATTCAATGTATCGTGAGGGCGTTAGTGGAATGTCTTCACTCTTCAGGAATTTTGTTTTATCTACAAACCTATAAAACGGAATGTGTGACACTAAAACCCGAAGACGCATTTGAATAGCGAAAAATGCTTTCCCCAAAATAAGCAAAGTATTAAAAAACAAGAAAATTTCATTAGAGAAAAAAAAAAAAGATTGAACTCTTATGAAATATCAGCTCTTCTATGTGGCAGTGAATGCTGGACAATCTCCCCACAGATGAAGAAGTGACTTGAAGAAACTAAAATGTGGTTCTACAAAAGGATGCTGAGAATACCATAGACTAAACATGTGTAAGTTTAATGCATATTTTCATACGTTTGTTTTACGTTTTTGTTGTACGGCGTTTTGAACCATATGTTGTTTCATTTGCCTTTTTTTTTGAGGTGTGTATGTGAGTGTTAGCAAAAATGAATTATCTTTTAAACTTGATTTAAAATCTTTTTTTGCTTCGTTTTAGATGGTTTCACTTGAATAATTGTTAGATAACTTGCAATTAATTGATTTAAGAGCCTCAATATTAATTTGACACATAAACATTGCCGCCTACCCAATAAACGTGAGAATAATACAATAAACTTACACATAATGCACCGTTGACCGGCATATATGAATAGTCGAAACAAAATACAACACACATGGACTGAAGATTGCGTTTAAGCATGAAGCATTAACATAAAATGTTAATCGTAGTATTCAAATTACAAAACCGTGAGTTATTAGTAAGTAAACGTTTTCATAAAAATAACACGTTAAGTAAAATATTTAATAGTAAAACTATTAAAATTAGCTATTCTTGTACTAATATGTATAACATGATAAAATAACCAGATTTTAATGAATTTTTATGGAACTAATATTAAACCTGGTATCCAAAGAAACTAATATGGAACTAATATTAAACCTGCAGATCCAAAGAAAATTGTCCTGTTGAAAGTAAATGTAAATCTAATGCTATCTATTATTTTTCCCCAAAATAATAAAAAAAAATTATAATGTATACATTGGGATTTCGGTGAGGGAATAGATATTATTTCCATAGCCACTCTAAAATCAACCCATAATTAAAATTTCAAACAGCTCTTTCCCGAAGGTATTGGGAACTGAAAGAAGGCCTAAACCCACAAATAGATAACTGCTGATTGTGGGTAGATTTCCTGGCCTCTCCCTCCTCCCCACCAGCATCCACTTCACGGTCAGATAGCCACCAGTCATTCACTCACTCGAATTGTAGATAAGAGAGAAATTTAGCGGCCATGTTTTTCTTGAAAAGTTTCGCTTAACCATAGTTCTGTGAGTACGGTTTGATTTTCTATTGTGGCCATCTTAAACTTTAGTAACTGATTTAATTGTTAGTTTTTTATTTTAATTTAACTTTGGTCACTGATTTAATTGTACACTCTTTCTCATAACTTTCCTTCTATGTAACCCTTTGCTCAACAGTGGCAGTAAAATGCCTTGCTTAGGGCTACACGATTATATATAAAAAAAAAATGATAATAATAAGCTAAGCACGTACTCCCAATAGTCTTAGTGATAGATGTGCTAGGTAAAAAAAAAAAAAATAGGATATTAAAATATCATAACCAAAATTTACTTTTAAATCGGAAAAATGAATTAGTTAGCAGGTGTCGACATGAAAGTAGGTTTGAATTTCCTTAATATGGGATTAACTATATCTCTAAATCCATTCCCCTATTCCAGTAAACTGTGAATTTAAATCTAAATTCTCCCTCCTTTTATCATTTGTGTTTATCTTCCTTCCCATTTAATTATTTTTTTGACTTAATTGATACTGATTAGAATTTAATTTTATACACATGATCTCCCTTAAGGTTATTCTTATTGTTTCACCTTGAACTCTCGTGCATGTTGTCTGACGTACTTCCTTCCAACTTCTATCAACTATGCATTATATCTACCACTTCCAACCTCTCCCCTAATTTCTGTCTTTTCTTTTTGTTCAAACTAAGTTTTACTTCTGGCCTTTACAAGACGTATTTCATAACATGTCTTAACCGAAGCTGATGAAGCAGGCTTCTAATCGGCTTGTAGAAACGGCTATTCTCAAATTGTAAAATATTGAATTTATATGTGATATATATATAGTGTTAAATTCTAATGATGCATTGTGTCAAAATTCCCGTTTTTTTCAGTAGCTTACTGGTAAAAAGGCGTTTTAGGCGAGCAGATTTTTGTCATTAAGTGCTTGATATCAAGATAGTGATAGAGCATAAATAGAATTAATGTGTAGAAGTTTGTCTCTTAGCTGAGCAGTGTTATTTCATTCATGCCAAATTCAATGTATCGTGAGGGCGTTAGTGGAATGTCTTCACTCTTCAGGAATTTTGTTTTATCGACAAACCAATAAAAAAAACTCTGAAGAGCGAAGACATCAAAATAATGCCTTCTCGAAACTTCGAAATCGGCATGAAATAACACTGCTCAGCTAAGCGACAGACTTCATCACATGAATTATATATATATATTTGAATTTTTATTTGTTTAACATTATTACTTAATGGATACTCGTATTTGAGTGGAAAGTCTGTTCATTATATATATATATATATATATATATATATATATATATATGAACAGTACATTATAATTTCCACTGGCCTTAAGCGTTTGGGAAATCGTTTGGTAAGTATATATATCTTCCTGCAGGAATCAAACATGCATACTCTCACACTGGAGAAATGGCGTCTTCAGACAAGAGATAGCTATTTATGATAAATCAAAATTCGGCATCGTCTATGAAATAATTCGTGGTCAATCTGTTAAGACTCATCACTTCAATTCATGGGTTCTCCTATATTGTTAGGGGCCGGAGGTTTGCATCCTGCTGAATGGCACACATTTTCATAACAAGATTTCTCAAATACTCTGGTTGGTAAAGTCATGTATATAAATATACTGTTTAATTAAAAACAGAATATCTACTCAAATACGAGTATCTATTAAAAATAATGTTCAAATAAATTATGTACACATATATTGATGTGTTGAAAATTTCTCGGCTAGACTCACTCCCTAAAACATTTTTAATTGACCATGCATCAGTTTTAGCTGAAGGAAATTTATATAAAGATGTGTCAATTGCGTTGAATTGCAGGCTTAATATGTACACCAGTTGTCATTTATTCTGTTCTTGATCGGACTGAGAAATATAAGCACCCCCTCATGTTACAATAGGGGTTCCATTCCAGTTCTGACGTCATTTGATTACCTCCCATAGTGAGTTGTAGTAGCAATTCCATTAAACATCATCCTCCTAAAAAAATCTTTTTCTTTGCCTTCCAGTATCTAAATCTAAATCTAAACTTATTTATAAATGAAACTTTTTCTGTGTGTATGTGTGGGCGTGTCCGTTACCTATAGACTCCGAAACAGCTGAACCGATTTTCTTGAAAATTTACACAGATGTACTATAAGCGTCTGCGAGTGTTCTTAGCTAGTTTTTTTTTGTCGAGGTACCCCTGATAAATATCGAAAATCGATAATCGAAAAAATCGGGTTATAGAAGGAGTGGTCCGATTTTAATCAAATTTGATACACTCATAGACAAAAACATAAGAAACGATATTCAGATGTTTCAAGGTTGCAGTTCTTACAATAGTGCAGAAAATCGATAATATATATATATATATATATATATATATATATATATAAAAGGCAAGATGTTTGTGTGTGTGTGTGCGTGTCTGTTTATCTGCCTATATGTCTGTATTTTTTTCAGCCCTTTTATTTTAGTTTTTGCTTCAGGTTTGGCTCTAAGTAGGTATAATTGTAGTTCTTAGTCTCAGCCATGATACCATTTACTCAGAGAACTTATTTAACCATCAAAATTCAGTTTACAACGAAAAAACTTATTTGATTTCGATACCAGGAAATCAAAATTTGACTTACATCCATTCATTTTCTTTCAGTCTACGGTTTCGCTTTAACTGGAAACAACTATTGCTTTTTAGTCTTTCGTGCCAACGTCCAAAGAGTCTGAGCTCCAGGACCATGGATTAGTTTTAAAGTTTTCATTATATCCGAGCAACGTACTGCTATTTAGACAATATAGATTGTAATAAAAAATGTTTTTTTATCGGCATATTGTTGTGAAAGTTGCTGCAAGATGCCAGTCTGTGGTTTTGTGATTTTACGCCATAAATTGGTAAAAATAGTAAATGTAAACGTTGTTTATAAGATTATTTGCAGATATTAGATAAGGCTAGAAATCCACGGCATGTCTTTAAAATGATTGTTGATTTAATATTAAGCAATCCCCCGACAAAACAAAATGCTTAGTGCATACATTTCTCTGTATACGTCTCTGTCTCTCTGTGCCATGGAACCTGTACGTCTTTCTCGGCCGATTTGGTCACACTTTTAAATATTTTACTTGCTGCTTTGCATGTGCTTTGTATGATTTATATCCTCTAAATCTGTTTTTCAATATGTGTCTTTCTGATTGTTGCAAAAATTCTTTCCCGTTTCTTTCCACCTTAAAGTATTCTATAGTCTTGAGGAGAAATTTAGTAAAAAAAGAAATGATGATAGGTGGGTGGCCAAAAAGTGCAGTGCAACGCTCGCTCACCGGTAGACTAGCTATTTTTCTTTCTTTCTTTCTTTCTTTCTTTGGTCGCCTCAAAGAAATGGATTTCAGATTTGCCTTTCTTGGCCCGTTACACAGGGCAGTTGTGAAACAGACACCAATTACGCCGCTCCTACTTCCTCTTTGTCAGTCTGACTGTCAGTCTGCCTGTCAGTCCGCAACTTCGACACACGCAATCCACCCCAAAATCCCCTTCTGCCACAGCATCGCTGGCACACGCTTTTTATGCCATTCCAAGGCGACCAAAATTTGTATGTGTGCAAATATCGTCACGTTTTCTACGAGATAAGCACGCATAAATTCTGTCTTCAATAGTGGCCATTTTTCTTTTTTGTTATTATCTTGCAGGCAAGACACGTTCACGCTTGTTTCGAATTCCGAGGTAAGTCATGTTTTTCGTTACAAGAAACACATTGCTGGCGCTACTTTTCTTCTTGTGACGAAATTGTTCAGTATTAAAATGAAGTACTTAAAAAAATAGCTGAACTGGTTTTAAGATTTTCGATTCACTATTTTGATCAATTTCTGAAAATCTTTCATTATGATCATGATGACTGGATGTGGTCGTAGAGCCACCGAGCACCTAACCAGTTCCCTCCACATATCTGGCTTAAAAGTTGACGTATCTATTCATGCGTAACGTGTTTTGGGCAGTAGGCAATAAGGTGCCTGTTCTTTACTAAGTAAAACCACAGCTGTTGCTTGTCCAACTTGAAGGCTCACTGTGGTTATAGACGCATGGAGGTGTAATGGTTAGAGAGCTCGTTCCGCTAGAACAATTACAATTGAATAGTGAGTTAGATCCTCACTGGGTGTCTCATACTTTCGGCTTTGTGCCACATCTAAGCTGCGCTTAGAAAATTACCATAGACGCATGGCCGTTAATTACATCGAAGAAAACCCTCGCCATGACCACTGACTTCAGTTTAGGAAGATCTCAGCTCAACGATGTCGTTTTTGTTACTGGATGTATAGCTATTCTATGGGGGTCATATCTGCCACATGATGCTATGTATCTGTTGACTGTACAAGAAAGGCCTTGTTTCTATCTAACCACCCTCTTCTCAAGAAGGTCTGGCGAGGAAGCCACTTTAGTTACCGCTGACGAGACCATGATAGGTAGGTAGTGATAGGTTATATGTCACCAGCAGCTGTCGTAAAAGAAACCGGTATAAACTTCTTCATCTTTCTTTCTATCAATATCTTCGGTTTCTGTGGTGCACATTCCATTCTCTCTCTTATACCAGCACATGTTTTACTTTGACAACCCTCGATAAGTAACTCACCGAGTGAATTCCATTTTTTGCTGACAACCATGTATTCTGGATTCATACGGTTAATAGATAGTTCTTTCTTATGGCAATCGTAAAATGCATACAATAGTTGTTTGTAATTTTTTTCTTGAATCTGGCATGAATAGGATGTCGTCTGAGTAGCATATGTTAAGGGTGCATCTGGCAATAGTTTAACGTGGTAAGTTATCAATTCTTCATAGACTTATCTATGTACATTATTATTGGACATATATATATATATAATATTTTTTATATATATTAAACATCTTTTATTAAATATGCCAGGCAAGGAAGATTTAAATAATTTTCATTTTGTGTTTCTAGCATCCTTACGTTTTTTCATTCTCAAGTAGTACAGGAGTACAGAGATTTTTCATATTTATCATTGTCCCAAGCACTTTCGGCCACTTCTTTTGCCATTTTCAAGGCAGTTTTGTTTTTAGTGTTGTTACGTTTTCGTCCCGTTATGACTGTTTATATTGTATTTTACTTTTAATAAAACTAAAATACAACTTAAAATTGAGAATGAAAAACACTAGAGATCGCACAGCCAGTCCGAGCAATAACAACCTGTTCGGAAAATAATGACTGACCATGTTAGGGGAGGGATTTTTTATAAATATATATATATATATATTTTTTGCAAATCATCAGTTTTCCAAGCCTGACGGCATCTCGATAATGCAGATTTGTCTATGTAAAATTTCTGACTTTTTTTTTTTTTTAACAAGAGTTTCAATCGTTATTGAAAGCGAGAATATTTCACATCGGGGTTGACGAACGTGACACTGTTCTAAAATACGAAGTGACCTTAAGGTATGATAAATGAGATATTAAGATATATTTTTTTAACACCATTTGCTTCATTGTTTCGTCGGAATCAAATGTCTGAATCAGATTTGGATAAACTAAAATAGAAATGAAACTTTGAAGTGATCTGATTTTCCAACAACGAATTCGTACAAGCGTCTCAATTGTGTAATGATCAAGACGCTAAGCAGTGAATTTAATGTCCACTGGCCTAGAGAATTATAATTCTGGTAAAAAAGAAATAAATAAATAAGTGTACCTTACTATTAGACCATGTAAAGCTATTATAGCAAAACATGTCTCTTTTCTTTTTTCTTTTTCTTTTCTTTTTTCTTTTTTCTTTTTCTTTTTCCTATTTTTTTTTTTTTTGATGTTGGCAGTCACGGCGCTCTACACCTTCTCTCCTATGTACCGCTTAAATTTTTTTTTTCATTCTGATATCGCTCTTAAATCTTGTTCTGCTATCCATTTACTTAAGTTTAAGTAGGTATGGGTTGTTTTTTTCTGTTTCTCTTGTCGTCAATAAGTCCTCTGAGTATCAAATTTTCCAAGCTCACTTCCTTTATTATGTACCTCAAATTTCAACTCTTTCTGATGTTAAGTATAATAGTCCTTTTTTGTTTCCCTTCTGTTGTTGAACACATGTTCACTCACTGGTATTCTCAGCATCCTTCTGTAGAACCACATTTTTGTTGTTTTTTAAGTCGCTTCTTCGTATGTAAAATGATTGTTCAGGATTCACTGTCATATAAGAGGAATGATATTATATAACAGTTTAGTACATTTTTTTGGTTTCTAAAGAGATTTATTTATCGTCTTAATATAGTGAATTTAAAAATAATAATAATAATGTTTAGAATTGTATTTTGTTTGAAAGTGATATGTTATCGACTTAGAAAATGAGTCTTTTTCTCCATTTAATAAATAGGAATTTCTCATGCACAGCTTTCGAAGTCTGTACCTGAAACTTTATTTTTGTGCTTGTTGTGTAAACAAAATTTTTCCAAGCAATTCGAATTTTTTAATTCGACATAATTTCTTAAGACGATAAAAAATAAAATTTACGTAGCGATGGTGTATGTGTGTTGAAGTAGTGACCAAAACCGAGGTCAAAAATATGTTGCTGAAAGAAAGAAAAAATTATTAGAAAATCTGATTCTCCCTATTTGAATAAAATTTCCGGCAAAACACGGGAAACTTTGTTCACTTGACAAATGAACAGACTCATCATTTTTTCCTTCCAGTTACCCGATACTAAACAAAACATGTTATGTTGGCACTAATATATATATATATATATATATATATATTGTGAGTGTATTTTGGTAGAATTTTTTCATTAATGCAAGTTTCATTGAATAATATAGACAAGTTTTGTCTATTAATTTTATGTAGAATCCGTTCGTACCGTCTGATATACTTGATGGTGATATCGTTGAAAGACAACAAAAAATCACAGTAATTGTTGATTTTTTTTATCGGGTCTAAGCTTTCGGCTCACATAAGCCATTATCAAAGAATAAATATTAACACACAGTAAACATAGAACATGTAAGTTATTAACAATAAAGAGAATTAAATTAAGATACAAGTCCATCCCTACCGTGGCGGATGGCCGAGGACAGTGATATATATATATATATATATATATGCTACCGGCAATAATTATTAGGCCACCCCAGTTTTTAAAAGAAATGATGTGTTTAATACTATTTTTAAGTTGATAATTCTAAATGAAAATAGAATGGTTCTTTTGTTATCATTACTTTGTAAAATTTTACAAGGCAAGGAAGTAAAGATGAACTCGTTCGAATCACCCTAAATTTTCTTCATCTTTCATTGATAAAATTGCAATATAGGTAATTATTAAATATTTATAAATTCATTTAATGCACATATTGTTGTGTAGTATTAACAAAGAACCATTCTATTTTCATTTACTTGGCAATAAATATTAAAAATAGTATGAAATACACCATTTTTTAAAACACTGGTATGACCTAATAATTATGGCCAGTAGTATATATATATATATATATAATGTCAGTGCGTACTTTCCTTCCGAAAAAAACTGATATTTTAAAAGGTTAATAATATTACGGATGCTTTAAGCAATTTAATCATTTCAATTCCTCTTACCCGAGGTTCACCTTGCTGAGTGCCCTTAAATGATTGAGGGCAAATAAGAATGGAACGGAAGACACGGCGCCAGTCGAATCATTAAATAGTGATGTCGAGGACAAAAGATTTAAAATAAAAAATACGAATTAACTGAATATACAAGTTTATAAAAAGAGATCTGACACACACACACACACCGCAGGTTAGTGCAACATTCTCCTTAATCTTGTCCATATTCTGAAATATCCTTCTTTTTAAAGAGGTTTTAAGGAATAAAATCGTTGTGGGGCTGACATTCACAGGTTTAATGTGAATAATGCCTTATTTTGCTAAAAATCAGTCATGAATCTGTTCGATCAATCATTATGGGGCCGTAGGGTCACAAGGCAGACAAGCTCATTCAAAGAAATCTTACTGTTTCACACATCACTTAATAAGTCACAGGCCTGACATATAGATGTCATCACTAATAAAAAATCCGTATGATTTTTTTGAAGTACTAACCTTCAAATGCTACGTGACAACATTTTCGCCCAATCGTATTATTAGTTTACAAATTGTAGTTATTTAAGTGAATCTACTGTTGCAAATTTTCAAAACAATGGAAAAATTTGAATTTCGTGAGTTGATAAAGCATTGCTGTCTGATAGGGAAAATGCTGTTCAAGCAAAGCAATGACATAAGTTTTATTCGAACTCTGCTCTATCGGAAACAATGGTTAAGATGTATGCTGACTTTAAACGCGGTCGTACAGACACAAATGATGCTGAACGCTTTGGTCGCCCAAAATAGGCAGTTGTTCTGGAAAACACCAAAAAATCCACAAACTCATTTTGGCCGATCGTAAATTGAAGTTACGTGAGATAACAGAAGTTGAACATATCAGAAGGCAGTGTATTCACCATTTTGCATGAGCATTTGGAGAAAGCTGTGTTCAAAGTGGGTTATGCGTTTGCTCACAGTCGACCAAAAACAACAACGTGTCGACGATTCTGAGCGTTGTTTGCAACTGTTTCAACGCAACAAGGTGTTTTTGCGTAAATATATGACAATGGATGAAACATGGATGCACCACTCACTCCGGAGTTAAATCGGCAGTCAGTTGAGTGGACGGCAGCAGATGAAGGCCGACCAAAAACGCAAACATAAGCAGGCAAGGTTTTGTCCTCTGTATTTTGGGATGCTCAAGATACTTTGTTCATCAATTACCTTGAGAAAGGAAGAGCCATCAATAGCAAATATTATATAGCATTACTGGTGCGGTTGAAGGAATAAATTGCCAAGAAAAACTCCCACAAATGAAGAAGAAACCAAGACAACGCACCGTGTCACAGGTCGATCGCAACGATGGCAAAACGACATGAATGCACTTGGAATTGCTTCCACATCCATGCTATTCTCCAGGTTTGTCCCGTAGTAACTACTGGCTGTTTGCAGACCTTAAAAAATGCTCCAGGGAAAGAGATTTGACTCCACTGAAAAAATGATATCGGAAACTTAAGCGTAATTTGAGGTCAAAGACAAATCGTTCTACAAAAAAAAAAAAAAATGCCAGGGGATTGTTAGAAAAGCGTTGGAATCAGTGCATCACCCTAGAAGGAGACTATGTTGATGAATAAAGTCGAATTCTGCCTAAAAGTTGTTTTCTTAGTTAGACGTGGGATTTATTAAGTGACTCGTTACTATGTAAACACACTACAGAGATTCTGCTTATGCATGGAAAGTAACGTTTTGTCTTAATGCATACATATAAGCATACATACATACATATAAGACTGAGATCTTTTTTTAAGCACCTATTATTTGTATTAGATATAAGTTGGATTCATTAAGAATGGATTCATGGAAAGATGGCGATGTAATGTAATGTTTCAGGCGTGTTGCTAATAATGTTAAGATTTCAATGCATTTTCTTCTTAAAGAATTATGCTCTTTTTTAATTAGAGTGGCATTAGTAAAATCAAAGATATATATCCAGCACCGGTTCGATGTAAAAAAGGGAGTTAGATTGTTTGTTCAAATGCAAGTCTCTCTTGTGTTCGTAGATTTGGGATTTTAGTGATGTATCTCTCACATTTTTGCCTTGTAAACAATTTATCTGATAAATCCCGGTATTCGATTTGGTTTTGGTTTTATACATGCATTAATAGAAATAAGAAGCGCTCAAAACGAGTTTAAATTTATATATATATATATATACGTAAAAAAATCACAAGATCGCCAAAACCTACCGCGGTTTCACACAACGGTTATGCAATGATAACACAATAATGCTCACTCATACACACAGTAAAAAGAACCTTCAGATATTAGAGGCCAACTACATTTAATCAAAACAACCCACACTTAATAAAATCACAGCACATTAAATAATTAATGGTCACAGCACATTACATTGCATTTAGACATATGGTTCTGTTAACATTTCGGTCTCTCACGCGGAGTGACGTCATAGAACCACATTACAAATTTACGAACGCCGTCTGCTATTCGATGATTGCTATTGTTTCATAGCAATGTTTTATGTCAACACAAGATAAAATCATCTTTGATGGTGGATGTCTTTATTTTAACGTCCCTGTAACCTGTCTGAAGATGGCTCATATGAGCCGAAAGCTTAGAACAACATAAAAAATATATCCAAATGTTGGACAATTTTTGTCTTTTTCACCTGAAATTAAAGCCAAAATACGATGTTTAGAACGGCTCATGATTAGACATAATAGACATTCATTGTCTGTTATATTTATAATATATATGTTTAGAGAATTACCTGCTGCCTCGATACAATATATATATATATATATATATATATATATAGTTATCCATTAAAGTTATCTACTTTTTGTTCTATTGTACGGTTCACAATACGAGTTGGAAAACCATTATTGACAATAATGCAAGAGATCTTGTTCAACTCCTGCTAGAGTGTGCATGATAAACAAATAAATAAGACCCGATGTACCAAAGTTTTAATCAAATTTATTTTTCTATTCTGAAGGACAAAAGAGTTCCAACTCGTGTAAAAACCTGAGAAGGTATCTTTACGAAAATCAGTGGTAAGAGAAATACCATTCTTCCTTTCCATAAAAACATCAAGAAAAGAAATAGACTTGTTCACTTCTTCATTCATTTTGAAATCTAAGGATGAAGGTAAAGAATTTAAGGATTCACAAAAAATGTAATACAACAATCTGGCCCCACCCGAGGAAGTGATGCAAACGATGGTGTTTCCCGTCGGTGAAGGGGGCGGCGAAGCGACAAGACAGGTGTTTGTGAAATACATCCTGTCGAGGCCGGAGCGGATGTCATTTGACCTTATTTCCGACAGCGGCGGAAATGGCTACAGAGACAAACAGATCAGGTGTCTCTTAGAATTACGTGGGCGTTGCGTGGGCGAGGCAAAACCGGAAGGAAAGTCCCGGTTCTAGAAGACTATATAAAGACCTCGACACACGGATTCGCCAGCAGAGAACGGCCAGTGGAAGCAGAGAAACACCACGGCAAGAATACACTCCCGTCAACCCATTCTATGTGCCTCTCACCCTTCCGTTCTCTATTCCACACGGTTCGTCGTCATTAATAAAAATATAACCTTATATTTTTATATATGCGTGTTTGTTGTTTTGTCGTCGTACGGCGATATATAACAATAAGAGTTGCTTCTATTATGTTACTAAACATAGAAAAAGTATCATCAACATAGATAGATGCACGGTTTCTGATGCTTTTCAAACAAAAGGCTCTCTTGATAAGCAACAAAAATGTTAGCTAAAAAGGGACCTAAGGGGCTACCCATAGAAACTCCATCTATCCGGGCGTACATAATATATATATATATATATATATATATATATATATATATCCTGTACTTAATTTCTTCTCTGACTGTAAGCCTCTGTGGTCTTTTTTTGCTTGGAGTGAAATTATATATATATATATATATATCCTGTACTTAATTTCTTCTCTGACTGTAAGCCTCTGTGGTCTTTTTTTGCTTGGAGTGATTATATATATATATATATATATATATATATATATATATGTGTGTGTGTGTGTGCGTGCGTACTGACTTAGTATCCCAAAGGGCTTCATATTATCTTGCTTTTGTTCAATCATTACGCCAGATTTTGTAACGTTATGTTGGAATGGTACTGATCTTTTCTATGATTGCTGGCATATTTCAGCAATATGCCTTCTTCGAATGTTTTATGAGTTTAGCTTATCCGCTACTCATGCCGTCGAAATATTTCACCAATCTTTTGTCGGACATCCTACAGGTGGAACACAGATTCCTCAGCGGCAATTGCCTTTCAAGTTTGGTTAAGTGTCCGTTCAAGATGATAGCTCATTGTTCTGAGTTTGCTGCAATATTTTAAAAGACATGACTTTGAAGGGAATGTCAACCAAATTTAGATAATATATGATATATATGACTTATTTGTGAAATTCCAACTGAATAGTGAGTTTGATCCTCACTGGGTGTCTCATACTTTTGGCTTTGTTCTACATCTCAGTCACATCTAAGTAACGCTTAGGAAATAATCATATATCGTACCATACAACCCAAACTTGTATGGGTCTCAGGGCCTTGAAATTGAGGAAAATTATTAAAAAAAAAAAAAAAAAAGAAAGGAAAAAGGGCATCCATTGCTCATATTTGCCCCAGAATTTTCTTATAGCTTTTATCATTAGAATCAGTTTTCTTCAAATTCTCATTTTTCTTAAAAAAGTCTTTTGTCTTATGTCTTGTCAGTTGAAAAACTCTGTTATTTTAAACCATTTCATCACAATAAGATTGATTAGCATTCACTGACATATTCCTTTTTTTTTTCTTTAATAAGCCATGTTCTATCCCAGAGATCGGCGACCTTGTGTCGGCTTAGGGTTTTAAAATCATTCAGTGTGCCAACAGCATACGTATTTTTATACAAGTCAAGGTCAATATACTTGTTCTACAATATATTGTATAAAGTAATTTATACAATAATGTGTAAACCACATAAATAAAAATAAACTTTTTTTAAATTTTTCATTATTAATGGGAGTCTTGAACTTGCATGGTCTTAGCCAATTGCACAATATCGGCAACATTGTTATTTGAGTTGAATCGGACTTCGTGATGTCATTTGCAACTGCGTTCCACTGGAAATTGCTCGGCCGGCCACGTGTGGCACGCGTGCCGTCGAGTGCCAACCCCAATATATGACTTACTAGTGAAATTATCTACATTTTTAGAGCCCCACTCGTGTACTTTTCAATGGTACTTCAAGTATAAATTGTTAGGAGTAATGTATTTATCTTTATTTTATTAGCTTAACGTTTCGGTTTTTATCAGGTATTTGTCGATCCGGGTAAAGTTAAAGAAACGTCAATCTGAACCCTTTATTTTATCTGCAGTGTATGATTTTTATCGTTCCGCTGATCATGTTTAGCGACATCAAGTCTTGTACCATTTTAGTGGCTTACGGCCTACCACGTTGAATACACCGGTTCTCGCTCGATCACCGAAGTTAAGCAACGTTGACCCTGGTCAGTACTTACATGGGTGACCTCTTGGGAATACCAGGTGCTGTAAGCGTTTAGTGACGGATGTGTGTTGTGGTGCAGTGGATATCGGCTCAGAAAGAGAAATCGGTGAACCGAGTTCGAATTCCAGTTGAATACCCTGCAACCACTTAAGCACTGGTACCCTTGGGAAAAGGTATTAATCCGTCCCTTCTCTCCAGTTATGAGTTAAATAACAAGGGTAGGACTTGGGTACCCTTCCCTTAAAAACAAATCCCAATGAATCTTGATACTCGAAAAGAAAAATGTATTACTAGACACAAAACTTATATAAAAACAAAAAAACAATAAATTGTTGATAAAGAAAAAGGTATTACCAGCAATAAATAAATAAAATTTAGTTGGCAATAAATGACCCGCCGAGGTGTTGATATGCCATAAAAACAAACCAACCAACAACCATTATAGTATTCCTCAGTTATTTTTAGCCTTGTTTCCATTATGTACCGCCCAGCCCAAGGATTGAACTCAGAATTACTACGCCACTAAATTGACGGACTAACTCTTTAATCCACGAGGCTATTGTTTATTATAAGCTTTAATTAAGCAGACATGGCCATTTTTAGTCTATAACAAAAGACAAAAACAGAAAATAAATTAAATGTCCTGACACAACCATTTATTCCCTTCTTCGATGAGATCGAAGTGGCAGCTGATCACAAACTGCCCTACAATCTGTTGTTAACTGGGGCAAGAAACGGTTTGTTAATTTCAACGCCCCCCACCAAGAAAAACTGCTTTCTATTTATCGCCTGCGAGACCCCTTTCTGCCTTCCACCTGCATATCTGATGCTAATCTCAAAGAGAGTGACTTGTTCCACCTCCTGTAGTTTTCCACCAACATGAAATGGAAAGATTACATCGAATCGATTGCTAGGAAGGTTGGTTAGACAATTTTTCTTTACAAAATCTATCTTACATACCTACAAGTCTACCATTCTCCCATGCTTAGAATATTGCTGCCACATATATATATATATATATAGAGAGAGAGAGAGAGGGGGGCCTTCATATATATATATATATAGAGAGAGAGAGAGAGAGAGCGATCCTTGATAAAATTCAAAAGAATCCTCAATGTTATTGAACCTGACCTGGCATCTCGACTCCAGTCATTTTCTTACTGCCGCAATATAACTTCCTATGCAATTTCTATAAATACTTTTATGATAAATGTTCTGATGAAGACCCCTCTATGATAGCTATATGAATTTAGGCACATTGCTATATTAGAGCAGTTAGCAAATGGCATTGAAGCAGTTGTCAGAAATTCCACGATGGTAAAATAAATGCAGTTGTCCATGCATTTGACTAGAATTCTTTCAACCGCTATTGCCCTTACCAATGCAAGATCAATACAAATAGTTAAATGTAACCGTAAATTCTATCCTATCAGTTTTTTTTTCTCGCACATTTGGCTTGTGAAGCTTTCTTCCGGGTTTCCAGTTAAATTTGATCCTAAAACCATTTATACAATATCAATCGTTATTTTCTGTCCTCTTAAGTTCTGTTCTATTATTATTATTTTTTTCTCTCTCTCTTTAATGTTTTTCATCCAATCTTTCACACTTATGAACCTTCTGCGTGTTAGTGGCTCTCTTGGCATGTATGGTATGAAATAATAATAATAATAATAATAATAATAAATAGAAATAGAAATAGAAAAAATGTGGAAATTGAAAACAAGAGTTGTGCCAGTGATAGTAGGTGCACTTGGAATGATAAAAAATGGAACAAAACAACACATTGAAAGAATCCCTGGAAACCCCAGCTTAAGAGATATACAAAAAATTGTCTTATTAAGTACAGCCCACACACTAAGGAAAACTTTATCTATGTAATGCTGGGGATGATAGGGAAGATAGAAAAACATGAAATGGAGCCATAACAACACGCCACTACCTGCCTTAGGTCTCCCCGCAGACTTGGTTGGTAGTGAGACCAAAGCAGAAATCGAAATATGATGAAAAATGACATAATAATAATAAAAAGAAAAATCTTATAGACATAGAAAAAGATGCTCTCCAGAAATTAAGGAAATATTAATAGACCGAAAAGGTTATGGTTTAGGAAACACTGTTTGATCAGATATCAGTGCTTGGATAAACAGAATTAAAAAAACAAAGAAAGACTTGCTCACTAAAATATCAAGGAAAGGAGCGGAAGAATTAGTCTCTTTCTCTTGTCTAAATTTTAAAGCTGAATACATTTTATTAAGGGACAAAAAGAAATGGTACGCTTCCATTTAATCGTTAAATAGACAAATGATGACTTTTTTTTCCACCTCAAGAAGTAGAAAATAGTGGTAAATGTTCGTTTTAGGTGCCGACGGCTTTTCCCACTTTAAATTTATCCAAAATAGCATTATTTCTGTGCAAATGTATATGCTGAACTCAAATCAACAATTAGTTATTAAAGAAACTTATCTTTTTTGCTTTGAAAGTCCATAAAAATACGACCTATATCTCGCACTTTTTCTCTCCCGTAACTCTCACGAAGTCATGTAATTAACTGCAGAATGACCTTCTACGTAGGCAGCAATTTTCTGTTGAATTTTGGTCGATTTTCTTCCTTTACTGAAACTTCCGGCGATGTACTTCCTGTTATGAAAGTAATATACGTAGAAATACAATAGTGCATTACTTTCATTACCGGAAGTACATCGCCGGAAGTATCAGTAAATGAAGCAAAATCGACCCAAAACCTGCCAAAATTCGTTGCATACTGCAGTAAATTACATGACTTCGTGAGAGTTACGGGAGAAAAAAAGTGCAAGATATAGTTCGTTTTTTTTTATGGACATTTAGATAAAAAAGGTAAGTTTCTTCAATAACTAACAGTTGATTTGAGTTCAGCATATACATTTGTACATAGATAATGCTATTTTGGATAAATTTGAAGGGGAAAAGCGTCGGGACTTACAACGAAAATTTACCAAAAGTTTCATAGGGAAGAAGTATGAGATAAAAAAAACTGTTAACAAAGTAATTACAATTACATTTAACAAAATTGTCCAGATGAATTCTCCATTATGGTACATAAACTTTATGAAGATACGGTCGTAATGGCTAACTGTTACTTTGAGTTCTATGCTAACAGTATCTTTTTTTTTTCTTGTATTTCTCGCTTGTGAAACTATCTTGTGTCTTGTTTCTTTACAATAAACTTTGATTCTTCAGAAATTGAAATACAATATCAATCTTTATCTCCTGTCCTCGTAAATCCTGTTCTTATATTGTTCTAGCTCCTTGATAATGCTTTTCTTCTATTATTTCACGCCCAGTGACACCCTTCGTATTGGTGACTCTGTTGCCTTGCTTGGGGTAAAAACGATTAAAAATAAAAAAGTTTGAATATGAGATCAAAACTAAACCACTGCCTTATGTTGGAAAGGACCAAATTATCTCTACCATATTGCTGCTCATGAATTTTTTTCTAAATAATATTCCGTTTTTGTTCATTTTTTTAGAAATATCTAAAATTGTGTGTGTGTGTGTGTGTGTGTGTGTGTGTGTGTGTGTGTTACTTAGAGACTCCAGAAACGGCTGAACCGATTTTCTTGAAAATTTACACAGTTGTACTATAAGCGTCTGCGAGTGTTCTTAGCTAGGTTTTGTGTCGAGGTACCCCAGATAATTATCGATAATCGAAAAAGTCCGGTTATAGAAGGAGTGGTCCGATTTTAATCAAATTCGATACATTCATAGACAAAGACATGAAACATTTATTGCTTTTTAGTCTTTCGTGCCAACGTCCAAAGAGTCTGAGCTCCAGGACCATGGATTAGTTTTAAAGCTTTCATTACACCCGAGCAACGCCGGGCTCTACTGCTAGTATTGGATAAAGTCGAATTACTTTTGCTCAATTATATATATATATATATATATATATATATATATATATATATATATATATATATAGAAGACCTAATCATAAATAAAATAGGTCTCAATGGAACGCCATCCTTATTTTAGGCAAACTACAGAGACTGGGACAAATAGAGCCCGTGGGTTTAATTTCATTAGAAATTTCAGTTGGTAAAACCCTACTTTTAACCCATGTAAGTAGGCAGTTTTGGAACTTGGCCTCGATAGACATTGTAGAGTCATCTTTGTCTACTGGACCTAACCGAACAAATCTAGAAGTATCTTCAAGGATAGTCATCATCTTGTTAACATAATCTTGATAATCAAGAATGACGACACCTGAGCCTTTATCAGGTTTCGTAATAACTAATGACTTATTGCGCCCAAGTGAATTAATAACTTTATAATGCTGTGTTCCACTTTGACTCATTAAAGGAAACACGAATACCTGCATAGAAACGTGCACTATCATTCAATTTAGCCTTTAGATCACTAACTCTGCTGGCTGAATCAGGTTAAGGTCTGGCCAACTGGGAAAACAAAACTTCGAACTCTGAATAAATCAAAAATCAACCCTATGCGAGAGAATAGATAACTCTGCTATAGACAACTGGGATGAGGAAGGGTTCAGGAAATTCTGACCAACACCAGGATCAGCGGAACAACCAAATTTCTTATAAATTAGGTGCTGCAATTTATTACGATGTTTCGAGAACAATTGCGTTCATGAATCAATGCAGCATACCGTAAAAAAATGAATCCTGTCAAAATAAGTAGATTGACAGAATGACTCCATAATTGATATTTCTTCTTCCACTTTGTAAGGCTATAGAAGAGCTTAGAGATAAACGATTAATAGGAATGTCCCATCCTCATACGTTGGACACTATTGTGAGGAGGGTTATATTTCTCTCTAGCGATATAAGAATCCATTTACCTTTGGCTGGGATTTATACCCAAGCTCCACTTTTTTTTCTTTTTCCTGTTTTTTTTTTATCTTGACTGGGTCAGTCTTTGATTTTTCTATTCCATTATTTATTTTATCCCTCCACTTTCCCTTAACGAGTGTGCTTCTTGGTTTCACCGTTTGGCGGAATACAGCAGCCACTCTGTTTTTGTGGAGTGGACGGGTCTTACTAACATTTGTTTATATTTGAGTTTGAATGTTTTGTTAAATTTTAGTGCGTTTTGGGTAATTCATGCCCCTCCCCTTTTTCATTCCATTATCATTAAATATTTTAAATATATTTTTGTACTATTGTATATATTAGCATGTTTATCTCATGTTTTTCTCCTTTTTAGGTGCCCTTTGCAAATATGTGGTATTGTTGTGCGCGAAGGATTGGGAGGTGATGGATGGGTTCTTGTGGTGAATGTGAAAAATTGTTAATGAGTGCTAGGGTCGTGAAAGTGTTTAGCTAGATATAGGATAGTTACAGAAGCCCGCCTTTTTGGTCATGTGCCAAATTTTGTATTTATTACAAATTTTGTATTTATTACAAATAAAAATTACTCTTCCCTCGGGAGGAGCTGGAGTTTATTACCTGGCAGCTGAGGCGGAAGTGGAAGTGCCGTATGAGTTAGGGAATTTTTCTACAGTACTGCCGATAAAACCCACCTTAAAACTGACCTTATGTCACATCTGTTGCGTGGTGGGAACATCGGTAAATATCTATTTTGCTGTGTAGCTGTTCACCACTAACAGTGGTTATCTACTTAACGCACCTGGCGAGTATTGTAATTTGTTGATATAAAGATTACGGTTTCATTATCCAACCTCCGTTTTGACTATTTCTCATTCTATATCCTTTTTAGGTTACAGTAACTTGCAAGATAACAGTTCGCTAAACTAAAAGTCTTTGAAAGATGATAGAATTCTATCCTCTCCACATGGCCCGCCAATCGTTTCGGTGCTAACTTTACAACATCACTGTTAGTGAATCCAATTCTCATTTAAAACTAATCACTTTGTAACAATGAAGATATAACTAATTCCAATATTCAACCACAAATGTACTGGATAAGTTTTAACCGATGTTTCATCAAATATCACCAGAAATTCTACTGCTAATATCAGGCCGGTCAGCCATTTGATCATTTTAAATGAACCATTCTTCTTCTATGTGCCTTGTCCTTTCAGAACGTAGGCGATCATGGCTTTCCACGTCTTTCAATCCCTGGAAGCACGCTTTCTCCGGTAACACCACGCGAACCCCCTTCTGTCATCCATCTGCTCAGGCCCTTCAAATATGTTATCCGTTGCTTTCCTCTCTCTTTTCTCTCTATCTGGCCTGTTAGTATCAGATTATCCAAGCCCTCTTTCCTCATTGCATGTCACAGGAACTTTAGCTGTCTCTTCCTGATTCTCAGTATTAATTTCCTTTTCGTTTCCATCCTTTCCAAAAACTCATCATTGCTGACATTCTCGATCCATGATATTCGCAGCATCCTTTTGTAGAACCACATTTCAGTTGTTTCAAGATGAACCATTACTCAACCAAAATCGTTTTCTTTCTTTCTTTTAAAATCGCTTTACCTTAAACAAGGCAATAAAGCAACTACGACGCAGGGGATTACTGAGTGTTAGTATGTGAAAAAAATACTATTCAAGATAGAAAATAATAAAAGAACAAGAATTGTGAATGTAAAAAATAACGATTGATATTGCATTTAAATTTTGAAGGATCAAAGTTGAATGGAAATGAAGAAGTCGGAAAAAAAGTTCCACAATTGAGACGTGTGATCGAAGAAAATATTAGCAAATGACTTAGGATTACACCAAGCAATTTAAACTGTAAAATGAGACCTTGTTACTAATCACGTACTACGTTTGTCAGAAAACTTCCATGAAAGTATTTTTTTTTAATCATTTCACCCCGAGCAAGGCGGAAACGCCACTGATGTGCAGGGGGTTACATAAATGTAAAAAGATTAATTAGAAAAGAGTGAAGAGTACAAACTAGTTAGAAAGGAACAATAGAAAGCAGGTGCGATGACAGATACATAGGTGGAGAGAAAGGGAAGATTATACAGGGGAGGGGAGAGAGCTAGAGTCCAGTGGTTAGTAGATGAGTATTGACTTTGCATTTAAATTTCTGGAGGTTGTAGCCGTCAGGAAAGCAAGAATACGGGAGCGAGTTCCACAGGCGGAAAGTGCGAGAGAAGAAGCTGAAGGAGTAGAATTATCGTCTGCATTTGGCTAACCTGACTGTGAATGGGTGGGACCCAGTTGCCAGTCTGGTTGCACGAGTAGACACCTGTTGAGGAGGCATCAGTGACATAAGCTCGTCCGAGCAGAAGCCATGAAAGTATTTATAGAACAGACAAAGGGAGGCCACATTTCGACGATGGGAAAGTGGCTGCAGTCGAGTCGCCAGATCAGTACCTATCATATTACAGACTCTCCTTTGGAGCTTGTCAAGAACACTGAGGAGAACGGCAGGGGCACCTGACCATAAATGGCAGCAGTACTCCATGCACGGACGGATGGTTGACTTGTATATATGCAGGATGGATTCAGGTGGAAAAAACATCCTGGATCGACATAGTGACCCAAACTTAGAAAAGGCACAGGGAAGCTATAATATGGCGGTGGGAAAGTGACTGAAGGCTAGATGCCAGGTCAGAACGAATAACATTGCGGATTCTTCTTTGAATCTTATCAAGAATCTGTAAATGTATAACAGGGGGGCTAGACCAATTGTTCAAAGCCTGGGCGAAGGGCAGACATTTATAAGTAAATAAATTTGTCAGAATTTGTATTCAATTGCTTTAATTTGTGATACGAATTTTAGCAGTGTTATATATTAAGTGACAATAGCACACACTTGTGATTGTTTATTTTTTATATAACATAAAATATCAAAGACTAGATTAAGTTTAGTTATGTGTAAAACATGAAAGTCATTTTAGACAATGCAATCTAAATGCTTCATTTTTATTTTTGGCATTTTACTGGTTCTCATAATCCTATAATGTGCATTTATGCTGAAATAAGTTGTCTTTGTAATTCATAAACGAAGAAACGACGAAAGACAATTCGACTATCCGGAACAAAGTCACAAATTGTCCGTTCCTTGCCATTTCGATTAAAGAACAAAAATTGATGGGAAAACGATAAAAGAAATTGAGTTGATAAAATATTCCTTTGTCAAACAATAATAATTTCTGCTCTGCAGATAACTGGTTTATGATCAAAGAGATTTCTCATAGCGATTAAATTGTATTAAAAGGATACTTTAAATAATAAATGAATATTATACTTCGTCTATATCCTTTACCCTTCGTGATGTTTGTGATCATAGCTCTCCACAAGTTACTCTCCTTTTTAGCTCTTCGTAATTGTTGTTGTTACCATTTACACTCGTCCTGGGCATGACGATAAACTACATCCAGCAGCAAGGTATCTGATCGGGAAGATTTTAGAAGCGTAGAAATAATCTTTTGATTACTGCTGTTCTCAGGTCCACCCTGACCTGGTGTAATAGCACCTGTTAGGGTACCAGCTATGATCAAATAATGAATCCCCAATTATAAAAATACATTAGAAAACATTTCTAGCAATACATTATTGAAAAGAATTACCAGCAATACGTTTTTGATAATGAAATTCAATAGCATATTTTGTAAGAAAATAATATTTTGGCATTAAATGGCCCATAAATGATATGACATTAAACAGACAAACAAATCTATTTACTCAAGCTCGTTAGTTTCCTCTGTTCGTCTTACCTTCAATATGTCCCATGGGTATTAGATTTTCTGAGCCCTCCCTCCTCATTATATATTCTGAAAATTTCAACTGTCTCTTGCTGCTGTTAAATATAAATGTACTTTTTTGTTTCCATTTTATATAAAAATTCGTCGTTGCTCACATATTCTGTCCATGGTATCTTTAGCATCTTTCTGCTGAACCGAACATTAAAAAATACCTTAAAACTCCACCTTTTTGGCATTAAATAACCCACAGATGTGTTGATATGCCGTTAAACAAAACTCAAACTCAAAACTGCCCATTTTGATCTCTGTTTCCTATTTTTTATATTTTTATAATCGTCTCACCCCAAGCAAGGCAGTACTGCCACTGGTATTCAGGGGGATACATGAGAGGAGAGCAAAAAAAAGAGGAACAAGTTACATGAGATATCGGAGAATGGATAAGAAAAAGATGGGGATATTTGTGGGAAGACGGTTACGTGAGAGTAAAACGAAAAAGAACAAGATGCAGGGTTGTCGGAGAAAAGATAAGAGAAAAATGGGAGATTTTCTTCTTGTGATTTTGAATTCAAAGTTTTCTTTCCAGTCGTGACTGACAAGGAAGAAGAGTCTAGTATTCCCTACTATTCAACGTATTGATGAATTCATACCTTTCCCGAGGTTATTTGTGCGAAAGTGATTTAACGATCTCGACCGGAATTCGAAGTCAGCCCGCTGATTTTTCTTTCTGTGTTACTAACCAATACACTATTTGTATACCATCCAAATATATACCAGCTGGATATAATAAAAATAAAATGACTTTTTAGTACTGATAACGCTGTGTTTTTATTTATTTTTTGTTAGAGTTATCTGGTAAGCTTATTAAAATAAGCTTATGAGTATTACATTTAATCCCATTCGCATAACTTAATTTCAGGTTAGCATCACTCTTTTATGGATCGAGCATGTGAACAATGATGAGGTTTTGGAAATGATGGAAACAAAAAGGAAATTAATACTGAGCATCAGGAAGGGACAGCTGAAGTTCTTGGGACACGCAATGAGGAAGGAGGGCTTGGAGAATCTGACATTAACAGGCCAGATAGAGGGAAAAAAAGAGACAGGGGAAAGTAACGGATAAAATATTTGAAGGACCTAATCAGGTGGATGACGGAACGAGGATTGCATGGTGTAACAGGAGAAGGCGTGCCCAGAGCCACCAGGGATAGGGAAACGTGGGAAGCCATGATCGCCTAGGCCCTGAAGGGACAGGGCACATAGAAGAAGAATATTAGCTCAATACGTAAACGTTCGGCATTCGTTGGGTGCCGAGTGTTAATTTTCTAAGTTCCGCTTAGATGAAACACAGGGCCGAAAGAATGGGGTACCCAGTGAGGATGCAACGCACTACTAACTTATAACAAGTTCTATCGAAACAGGCGATTTATCGATAACACTACATCGACGTGCCGAGTTCAGCATTGAGTGAGCAGTTAGGGATAGACTTGGTTAAAACTTATAAAATATTTTTATTAAAACAGTTTTACTGTTTTGTTTGGTTTTTTCCTAGAAAATTAAAATTCTCATTTTCATTTCTTATATTTTTGGAGGTTTCTTTTTGATGTAATGAATATGTATTCACCTTGGCTCCCCCTCAAAGTAACGTCATTGGCTGGTGTCAGCCATAAATACAGTCGAAGACGAGGACGCAGAGAGGTCTACCATTGTTGACTACGCCTACGTCTCAGCATACTGCATACGACGAGTACCGTCCATTACTTCTACGTACTAGATTGTCCTACCCGGTTGCATTTGCCTAAACTGATTAGCTATCTCGAATGATATATATATATATATCCCTTTCCGGGACATATCACTTTTGAACCCCTTATTTGGGGGTAGTTTGAAAAGTGAACATCTCAATTATATCCTTATTTTTTTTCTAGTTACACGTGAAACTTAAGGTGTTGTCGCTGCTGTTAAAAGTATTCAGTCATGAGATTTTATTTGGTAAAGCCCTTCGTTAATGATTATGTAACGCAAGTATAGAGGGTCTGATGTAGTATCGTCTTCTTTGAAAGTTATAGGATTAATTCACTTGAAGTAATATTTTACGATTGATCTCAGAAAATTGCTATAGGGGATAGGGAGATGTGGAAGGCGACATTCGCCTACGACCTGAAGAGACCTTTCACATAGAAGAAGATTATATATATATATATATATATATAGTATTGTAATGGTTGTTACAATTGTTTATAAATTTATAGTATCACTACACAAAATTTTTCGCGTTTCGAAGCTGCTATGTGCGCTTCTTATCGGGTGATAAGTTGAAATGAAAATTAAATGGTGAAAACGGTTTATTTATGGTGATATGTTTAAGTGAATGTGGGCTTGAGTTAGGAAGAGGTAGCTTAGTTTAAGACAGGTTCCTTATTTATTTTGTTTGGGTACTTCTTATATTGGGATTTATGGGTTTTTCTTAGGAAGGGTAGACACTTTTTGTTCATTTTTTGTCATGTCGTTAAGCGAAAAAACTAGAACCTGTAACTCGCTTAACGACATTTGCCTTTTATGCTTAAGTGAAAAGGTACACATTCTAAAATACCCCAACAATAGCAAACTATTGAACCGTAGAGATGAATTAGCAGTATTATGTAAACATCGCAAATATTTCTCGTTAAAATTTAAACAACCAAAAAAATACCTCATCCACACGAAACAGTCCCCCCAAAAGTAACAAATACACATAATCAATCCTCAAAATAAAAAGAACAAATAACGTATATATAAAAGAAAATAAATCTCACACAACATTAACAGCAATTCCATCCACCTATAAATAGTAGTAAAATAAAAACTATCTACACTTCCTTATAAAAAACCATATATCCCAATATAAGAATTACCTAAACTAAACGAAAAAGTGACCTGTCCAAAACTAAGCTACCCTACACTCTTCTCCTAACCCAAAGCGGTATCTCTATGACTAAAACTGACGACTAGATCATACGAAACTCCCAACCTACATTCACTTACATCGTTTTCATTAACAGCAGCGCTACTCCAATCACACATTGCAGTAGATTAAACAAAAAATGTCTACCCTTCCTAAGAAAAACCCATAAATCCCAATATAAGAAGTACCCAGACAAAATAAATTAAGGAACCTGTCTTAAACTAAGCTACCTCTCCTAACCCAAGCCCACATTCACTTAAACATCATATCACCGTAAATAAACCGTTTTCACCATTTAATTTTTATTTCAACTTATCACCCGATGACAAGCACATGTAGCAGCTTTTTAACGCGAAAATTTTTGTGTAGTGATACTAGGAATTTATAAACCATTGTAACAACCATTACAATATAATGCTCTACGTTGTAACGAGCACTCTTTATAAAAGTAAATGCATGAACAGTAGGTAAAAAACCTACGTGTTCTACAACTTTGTCACAATATATATATATATATATATATATATATATAACTATAGTAATTATAACAATATTAATAGTAACAGAAATAATTCTGCTAATACTAGTAAGTAATATTATAATTTAGATTGTCTTGAATGACCCACCCATATTAATAGTAACCGAAATAAGTCTCAATATTAATAGTAACAGAAATAATTCTAGGTAGGTTTGTTGGCTCTTGCATAGATTTTCTGTCTGTATATATATATATATATATATATATTATTCCAAAAGCTGAGTAAAGTATTGAGAGATAGGAAGATTTTATTTGAGACAAAGAAAAGTGGAATGGATTGTTATGTGATGTCTGCCCTTCCATATGGCAGCGAACAATTAAAAAAATAAAAGCTTGACAACCAGTTGCCGGTGAAATTGCTAACACACCACTTAATAAATTCCTGAACTAACTAATGAAACAACTTTTAGGCAAAATTCGACTTTATTCATCAACATAGTCTTCTTCTAGGGTGATGCGCTGATTCCAACTCTTTTTGTAACAATTCGATACCTTTTTTGTAGAACGATTTGTCTTTGGCCTTAAAATACGCCTCAGTTTCCGATATTACTTCTTCATTGGAGCCAAATCTCTTTCGTTGGAGCATTCTTTTGATGTCTGCAAACAGCCAGTAGTCGCATCCGGCAGCAAGGGAAGTTGTGAAGAGCATGGAAGCATCTCTTAGTTGCTGTTGTCTCCAGGCCTACCCTGACCCGGAGTGGTAGTACCTGTTAGGATTCCAGCTATGGGCAAATAGTTAACCCCCAAACTGGGACCAGAACACTATGAAAGTATAAAAATACTTTTATAGAAATATATACATAAAAATAGATTTTTATAGAAAAATATACATTTTTGAAGGAAAAATTTTACCGACAATACATTTTTGAAGGAAAACATTTTTCTCAGCAAAACATTTTTAAATACAAAAATAAAAGACATTTTCAGTTTTCTAAAATAAAAAAAGAATAAAAACAAAACAAATTAATTAAAATCTGACTAAATCAACCCTCTGACTATAACCAAACATTAAAAAAAAACTTGAAACCCCACCTGTTTGGCAGAGGTGTTGATATGCCGTTAAACAAAACTCAAACTGAATTTTATTAAATAGATTTTTTTAATGTTATGGCCCGCTTTTTTTTCTGTCGTTTCTTTGCTTGCATTTTTCACTGCCATTGTTCTTTTTGCTTTCAAACTCTCTAAAATCTTATTTGCTACTCAATTTTAGCCAGCCATTTTTCGCCTGAGTACGTGACTCTCGGCACAGATGCTACATAATCATTGTCTTATATCAACATTCCATTTACCTCCTCTCTCTTTGTTGTCCGATTGGTCATCTGCACACTTGTCTGTCTACCAGCCTGTTCATCTAACAGTTCAGTTAGCTTGTATTTTTTAACTCCACCTCCGTAATTACATATTAAGTTTTAGTTAGTGTGACATTGCGGAAGTTTGTGTCTATCAAGCTGCCTTTATTAAGTGTGTGTTTCTAAATATAAGACTTTGTGCTTTCAATCGTTTTATATATGTGCATGTGTGTATGTTTTTGTGTGTATATGAGTTTATGCTTCTGATTGTAAGTTTTTGTGTGTCTTATGTCAATATGCGCATGCGTGTTTCTGTGGATTTTTTTAATAACGGTATCTAAGTTTTAAAGAGTTCTCTTAGTGTGCATGTTTTGCAAAAGTATAACAAATGAAGAGTTAGAAAAATCCTTGGCGAATCCAGGAGGCAAACGGAATAGCAAATGAAATATTTTGGGGCATGGTTGCAAAGAGGGCAGAAAAGTGAAACGGAATCTTCACTAAAATCAGTACGTTTTTTTTTTAACCCTCTAGGGCCATTCGTATCATATTTGATACAGTATGAAAACAAGCCTTGAAAGAAATATTTTCCTGAAAAATTTTTTAAGAGAAATATTTTATAAATTTCAAATGAAAGCAGTACTGACTGCTCAGTCAATGAATACCAAATGTTTCCTTATAGGGAAATACCAAATGTTTCCTTATAGGGAAATACTGTATCAAATATGATACGAATGGCCCTAGAGGGTTAATAGATAGATAGATAGATAGATAAACAGACTGAGATTAACCCTCTAGGGCCATTCGTATCATATTTGATACAGTATGAAAACAAGCCTTGAAAGAAATATTTTCCTGAAAAATTTTTTAAGAGAAATATTTTATAAATTTCAAATGAAAGCAGTACTGACTGCTCAGTCAATGAATACCAAATGTTTCCTTATAGGGAAATACCAAATGTTTCCTTATAGGGAAATACTGTATCAAATATGATACGAATGGCCCTAGAGGGTTAAGTAAAAGTACATCAAACGCCGACAAGACAATAAAATAGCAAACGAAGAAACAAAGATGAATGTATGCATTATGGGTTAGATAACAAGGCAAATCTATCTTAAAAAATACACATATATGTGTAGGAACAGTGATTCATTAGAGATTGTACAAAAGGTTTAGATTTCTCCTTGCAAACAAATGGTATTATTACAAGTCAACACCTATTTGGGAAAATGGGGAAGTATGACACCTTTAATCCTTAACATTCATATGTACCACTCTTAGGAGTATCAGATATTTTCCAGATTAAGATCTCCATAAGTGATTCATGAGAGTGCTGATAGGATGTTCCTTAAAAATGAGTTCATGAGTCTCTTTCATTTGCTAATGTTTGCTGAGGATTAATCCTTCTCAACACTCCTAATCTTCAGATGGCACTCGATCGACTGTAAGGCGCACATGCCATTATACTCAAAAGTTGTACTTTATTTAAACAGTACTCATCCCTAGAGCGATTAAACATTTCGAGTATCTCGGTTACAGATTTATCGAGTTTTATACAAAATTTAATGTTACTACTTGGCTCTAATTTTTAGCAGTCGTAAAGATCGCAGAGCTGTTTCTGCTCAACGATGGGAAAATTTTACTTAATCTAAACTTATTTATAAATGGAACTTTGTATGTGTGTGTGTCCCCGATACCTTTAGACTCCGAAACGGCTTATCCGATTTTCTTGAAAATTTACACAGTCGTACTATAAGCGTCTGCGAGTGTTCTTAGCTAGGTTTTGTGTCGAGGTACCCCCGATAAATATCGAAAATCGATAATCGAATAAATCGGGTTATAGAAGGAGAGGTCCGATTTTAATCAAATTTGATACACTCATAGACAAAGACATAAGAAACGATATTCAGAAGTTTCAAGGTTGCAGTTCTTAAAATAGTAAAGAAAATCGTATATATATATATATATATATATATATATATATATATATATAAAAGTCAAGATGTTTGTGTGTGTGTGTGTGTGTGTGTGTTTATCTGTCTGTATGTCCTTTATACAAATCCGCAATTTTTATCCGATTCTCACCAAACTTCATACAGATATTCTTTAGTCTGAGTATGAGCTCCAGGACCATGGATTAGTTTTAAAGCTTTCATTACACCCGAGCAACGCCGGGCTATACTGCTAGTATATATATATATATATATATATATATATATATATATATATATATTAGGTGCGATTGGTAAATTGTCGCAGTTATTTTATTATTTCAAATATTCTTTAGGCTGAATGTGAGCTCCAGGACCATGGATTAGTTTTAAAGCTTTCATTACACCCGAGCAACGCCGGGCTATACTGCTAGTAATTGAATGCATATAGCACAAAGCAGACTGATTTCGTTTTCTGAATAGCAATTCTTGTTAGACGCATGCGTATTGCTATTGAATTACAAAACTATAGCACATATAGACAAGAAACGTTTTGATACCACATTGTAACATGGTTCTAGACTGAGATATTGCGAACAAACTCATAAAGATTTATCAGATATTAGATTTCACCATTCCTTCAGAATCTTGGACATTAACAGCAAAATTACAACGGAGAATACAAGCATTAGTAATGAGATACTCTTGAACCATACCCGGCATCTCCTACGTCGACGCATCACAAATGATACAATGCAAGACAAGAAGACGCCATGTCAAACTTTTTCCTTGCCACCCGACAAGTTCTACCTTAGGCAAAAGGAAAATAAGCAGAGGAAAATAAGGGCCTGACAACGTCAGTGACCGAACTGAAAGATCATTCACAAAGTCTCAGACATTGACACGCAACCAAGGCAAATTCAACACAAGTCAGTTGTCAGCTGGGCTGTGACCATGGCCGTATCTGACTACCGGGCACGGGTCCGGACCGATCCGTGCAATCATAGTAAAAATCCGGGTAAGGAAAATTGTCTTCGTCAGAAATCAAACTAAACAATTCACAAAGAAAGAAAGAAAGAAAAACGAAGAAAACATCCGAATGAACGCAGTAAAAATCTGTTTATTTATTAATTTTGGGAGAAAAGACTGGTTATACTCAAAAAGTCCGAACCCGATTTCCTGCTTTCGTTCACGTTCTGTGCCTAATTGCCATTGGGATAGCCGAAAGAATTCGCAAAAATCAGTTTCTGGAAACGGATGACACTGATGACGTCATCACATTGTCAACTAATAAATCCGGTCAATTTTCTCTGTGGCCGGTGTTTTTTTTTAGCATCTGATGATTATTCCAGCAGACCACTAAAGCAAAAAGGAAATTTGGATAATTTAGAAAAGACTGAAATTTCAAAGTCTACCATTCTTCCAGAGCGCTCTCTCTCTCTCTCTCTATATATATATATATATATATATATATATATATATATGGTCATATCACGTTGAATACACCGGCTCTCGCCCGATCACCGAAGTTAGCAACGTTAAGCCTGGTCAGTACTAGATGGGTGACCACTTTGGAATACCAGGTGCTGTAAGCGTTATTGATGGATGTGCGTTGTTGTGCAGTGGATGTCGGCTTGGAGGGGGAAATCGGTGAACCGAGTTCTAATTCCAGTCGAACACTTTGCATTCACTTACGCACTGGTACCCTTAGGAAAGATATTAATCCGTCTCTTCCCTCCAGTTATGGGTTAAATAACTGAGGTCTGTTGTTCATGCGATCTGTGGCAGATGTCTACACCGATTGTTTGTTATCAGCAGTTCCAAAACGTGTGGATGGTGCTACACAAGCCTTCACCACTTTAAACAATTCTTTGTGTGGTTGTCTGTGTTAGACGCTCATATGTCGAAATCTACGGGAGAGTTCATAATATATATATAGTATAACCCGGATATAAGAGACCCCGATATAAGAGAAACCCGGATATAATATAGATTTTCTGTGGTCCTAAATTAGAGCCTGTGGTAATGTATATAAAATAGACCAAACGCGGATATAAGAGAAACCCGGATATAAGATAACTTTTATTCGGTCCGGACAACTCTCTTATATCAGGGTTACACTGTATATACACAGGTGGCTACCTTAAAAAATGTCCAACTTACGAAATGATATTAAAGAAGGACAATGCAGAAAGAGAAATAGCTAGAAAATTACATACCGGCGATACTATCGTCGGGGATAGATTTTAGGAAGAGAAGACATTTTGAGACGCGTGCTTGAGCCTGTGCTATCTTATTCCGGTGTCAGTAGTTATGACAGTCTTAACAGGAAGTAATAAAAAAACGTTGAATGTATCTAGGCTAAAAAGCTAACAAATAAAATGTACCTACGTTAAATAGAGGGCAAACAAAAGGAAAATAAAACAATGGAGATTCTAAACTGTGGTAAAAAAAAATATATATATATATTTATATATATATATATCCGGGTTATACTATATATAAAAATATATATATATATATATATGGTTTGTTTACGATGGATCGAAAATTGTGTTATATAAGCATGATAAAAACCTCGTCTGATCAAGAGGCTAACCATGGTCGAGTGGTCGAAACGGTACCAGATCAAATGGTATGCTTCCCCTATGTAATAGGGGTCGCAGGTTCGAATCCTGCTGGGTAGCACACATTTTCGTCATAAAAATTTATCGTGAAATAATCATGCCGGTAGATATAAATATAAAATACTGTTTAATTAAAAACAGAATATCTACTTAAATACGAGTATCGGTAAAAATAATGTCCAAAATAATTCATTACATATATATATATATAGTGTAACCCGGATATAAGAGAGCTGTCGGACCATGATGGTTATCTTATATACGGGTTTCTCTAAACCGGGGTTTAGTCTATTTTATATACATTACCACAGGCTCTAATTTTGGACCAGAGAAAAATATTTCTTATATCAGGGTCTCTCTTATATCAGGGTTGTACTATAGCTTTTACCAAACGAAGTTTAAACAACTATGATCATCATCATCATCATCATCATCACCCTGCGGCCTCGGCCGAGATAGAACTCACTACACCCTTCCAGTATTCCCCATTTGTCATAGCTCCTGTAAGGTCTTCCTTGGCGACAGATGTATCTCTGTGTATCCTGTCTGGAAAGGTTAACTTACGAGATCGATGGTGAGATGATGGGTGCCTCCATCATACAAACGATGAAACAAGTTCATCTGTGGCACGTGCGCAATGTCCAGCAAACTGCACACGTCTCTTCTGAACTAAGGTTGATACTCTTGGTAGGTCTCCATATATCAGCTATACCCGACTATGCCAGACTAAGCTAAGATTAAGAAATTATAATACTATAGATTTTATCTTTAACCATGAACGGTTTAAATTAAGTGTAAGAAATAACGGTAATGTTTCTATCACCAGGCAAAGCTGACTTTAAAGATCCTTACTCGTGACCTTGGATGTGCGTGGTGGTCCAGTGGATATCGGCTCGGAACGAGAAATCGGAGAGCCGAGTTCGAATTCCAGTTGAATTCATTGCATTCACTTACGTGCAAATACCCTTGGGAAAGGTATTAATCCGTCTCTTCCTTTCAGTTATGGGTTAAATAACAGGACAGATTGGGTTTTATAGCCTTGGCTGGCAACCAGTCTATCGCAGAAAGCAATGGCAACCTACTGCGGGATAACCTTCTGCTCAGTAAGTCATGTCTCTTTCGAGACATGATCGCCCAAGCGTGTTTCACGTATGACACTTAACTGACTGACTGACTCGTGACCTTGAGCCAGACAGAGCTTAACAAAGCAGACACTTTCCAGTGACCCTTACCTTCCTGCCTCTGCCTACCTTATCGCTCCTCGCTTGTATCTCTTCCTTTCGTTTTCTCCTTCTAATTCTGACTATAATTATCCTCAAACATCTTCAATGATTATACTTAACTGTGGAGTAACCTACTCACCTCCCCAAATGGAGGCAGAAACCAGGTGAACAGGCTGGCGTTGTTAAAACAACATCGAACCGACTCATAAATAAATAACTCTGCATCGATTATAATCCCGACGAAGGAGGGGGCTGAACATCAATTAACTCAGTTTTTTGTCTTCGATGTCTTGAGGACGCAGAATATCTGTTTTGGCAGGCAAAGGGTGATAGGGGGTTTCTGAGAAAAAAAAAAGTGAATAGCTTCTGAAAATCTTAATTGAATTAATTTTCCTGAACTAGCGTAGTACCCATCAAAAATCACACTTAGCGTGGAACTTCGACATTGTATCACAGCGGTGCTCTCCTGTACCGCGATTAACGATCAAAATGTAATTCTGGGTTCCTCTCTGCCCGAAGGCAGTGAGTCTGACAAGGTTGAGCTCTGTCGGAATTTCTGTAACAGTTCTTTGTATGTTGCCATTGCTTTCTGTGGTAGACTGGTTGCCAACCAAGGCTATAGAACCCAATCTGTCCTGTTATTTAACCCATAACTGGAGGAAAGAGACGGATTAAAACCTTTCTCAAGGGTATTTGTGCGTAAGTGAATTCAACTAAAATGCGAACTCGGCTCCCCGATTTCTCGTTCGGAACCGATATCTGCTGCACCATAACGTTGTAACATAATGAGATTTATTTTAATCGTTTCACCCTCAGCAAATCAGGAACGCCATTAGTACATAGGGGATTACAGGGGGTGAAAGTGAAGGAAAAACTGAGTATAGGGAAGATTGAGAAAAGGATAGAAGATGGCAATTGACATTGCATTCAAATTTTTGAAGATTGTAGCTATGAGAGAAGCAAGTAAATGGAAAGGAGTTCCACAGGCGGAAAGCATAACAGAATGGGATTCAAGAAGATAGAAGATGGCGATTGTCATTGCATTTAAATTTTTGAAGATTGTAGTTATCAATTGAAGTAAGTAAACAAAAGGTTTCGTAGGCGAGAAGTGTGAGAAAAGAAACTGTTGAAGTAGAAGTGGCGGTTGCATTTAGCTATTTCAATAGTAAAAGAGTGGGATGTAGATGCCATTCTAGTCAGTCAGTTAAGTGCCGTACGTGATACATGCTTGGGCGATCATGTCTCGAAAGAGACATGAATGACTGGGCAGAAGATTATCCCGCAGTAGGTTGCCATTGCTTTCTGCGGTAGACTGGTTGCCGACCAAGGCTATAGAACCCAATCTGTCCTGTTATTTGACCCATAACTGGAAGGAATAGACGGATTAATAACTTTCCAAGGGTATTTGCGCGTATGTGAATGCAATGAATTCAACTGGAATTCGAACTCGGCTCTACCGATTTCTCGTTCCGAGCCGATATCCACTGGACCACAACGCGCATTCTAGTAGAATGCTTAAATTCATGTATTTGGAGATCTAGAAAAAAAAGCTCGTCAGAGCAGTTGTCTTGAAATGATTTGTTGAAAAGGCAGAGGGAGGCCACGCCATGTCAGTGAGAAAATAGCTGGAATTATGGGTTGCGCTACGCCAAAATAGGAAGTGAATATGACCAGCCCTCATTAAATTACATTATTCAAAGTCCTCTAATCAATACATTTAATTTTTTGAAGATTGTAGCTATCAGGGAAGTGAGTTAACGGAAGGAAGATTCACAAGCGGGAAGTGTAAGAAAAGAAGCTGCTGGAGTAGAAGTAGTGGTTACATTTGACTATTTCAGCGACTGAATAGTGAGACCTAGTTGTCAGTCTAGTAGTACGCTTAAATATATGTAGTCGGGGACCAGCGAAAAAAGCTCCTCAGAGCAGTTACCATGAAATATATTTATAAAAAGACATAAGTAAATTTAAAATATTTGACTAAGTGATTTGAGGTGATAAAAGATAAAGTTTAGGAAATAGATTTTTGAGTGACCAGGTCAAAAACTGTCTTTACTGTATCTTGACCACACATTAAGAAAATAAAGAAAAGATAATAGAATTTTCCATTTCTCCAGGCAATAAAAAAACGCCTGGTTACGGGTAAAGTGTCAGGGATATAAAAACATCCGGCGGCCTTCACACGTAGCTTTATTAAGATAAAAAGATTAAAAAATCCTGGAAAATACTAAGGCTAAGTGAAGACGGAATGTCTGGGAGATGTTTACACATCAAAAGAAGGAAAATTTAATTACCTTGAAATTTTGGACTTACAGTCGCTAATGCTTATCGCCCGGCGGTCTAGGAACTTCCGATTATTTCAATATAAATACAAGTGATTTTTCCGAGCCGATCAGTTGAGTTAGTTCAGCCGGGAGTTCAGTTCAGCCGGGCGTGTGCTTGAAGTAGGGAAACTCCGTTCGTCTGAGTCGGTCGGTTCGGCATTTGATCTTCATTAATTAGAGTTAGAGCTGAGTGTCACATCGCCTGCCCCAACTGCAAGACTAACTCTGAACGAAATAAAGCATCGATTTAACTCATCCAAGTTGTGGAAGTTCGTTCCTTATAGTTTATCTTGTACCCCCAGCTTGAGACTTCGACTTTTTCAACCAACCCCCGGCAACATCACAGCGTGGAGAACGGCCGCCGGAGAAATTGTTCAGACCTCCACTGGGGTGTTATAGTATACGACCCCTTTAAATCAACGATTAAAAATGGCTTTCAGCGAATGAAAGGTGTTAGCGAGCACTATCCTTCATCGAGCCTCGTGGACTGGCGTTACACAGTCCCAAACAAATAACTGTACCAAGTAACGAACCCACATTAATTGAGGACAGCAGCAACTATTAAAATGGATAACACATCTCACTCCAAGAAAAAAATGTCATAATCAAGATATTTACGTTTCACGCTACTTTAAAAGGATAGGAGGAATCCTCCACCCCACCATCAATAACGGAAAGAATGAAAACAGTTAGTGGACTTGATAAACCTTCTTTTTCTATCTGCCGTGTCCTTTCAAAACGTTGGGAGATGTGGAAGTCCATGATTACCTCTCTCTAGAGGCTCTTAGAATGCTTTCTTCTGTTACCCACCCAAACCCCGCTCTGCCATCCACTTGCTCAAGTATGTTACCCACTGCTTTCCTCTGTCTTTCTTTCCCTCTAACTTGTGAGTATTAGATTCTTCAAGCCCTCTTTTCTCATTACATTTCTTAGAAACTTTAGTTACTTTTACCTGACGTTTATTATTAGTTTCCTTTTCGTTTACATCCTCTGCAACACCTCGTCGTTGCTCATATGCTCGGTCCATGGTATCCTCAGCATCCTTCAGTAGAACCACATTTCAATTGCTTCAAGTCTCTATGCCACTCTTGATGAGATGGTCTAGTATTTACTGCCATATTAAAGAACAGACATCACATAGCAATCTAGTACCCTTTCCTTTGTTTCCTGTTTCTGAATATTCTATTCAGCTTCTGGGATGCATCCTGGGCCATGCCAATTCGCCTTTGGATCTCAGTGTCGCACTTTCCGTCTTCTGTTAGAACACTTACCAGATATTTAAACTTCTGTACCTGCTTGATTTTAGTATACGCGCCTTTAGTTGAGTTTCTTTTTTTTCTGAAAAGAAACATTTTATGAATTTTAACCGAAAGTGATACTGGCTGTTCAGCCAATGATTGGCGATTGTTTCCTCATAAGGAAACGACGAATATTACTAAGACTCTTTGTAATTATGTCTTACTTTAAGGTAACTTCAAATCTGTTTCCATCGTAAAAGTAGATGTATGACGTCACAAAGTACCTCCGATAGCACGATTATCGTGGATGATTACCTGGCGACCAAATTATGTAACTGATATGTCTGAATGTCCTAAAATCATTTGTTTACTGTGTCATTTTGACCGATCAGACTGTTTGGGCGGGGAGACGATTTTCTTTTCTTCGCATTTTATATATATATATATATATATATAGTACGGTTGACACTGTACGGCTGCGCGTTGTGGTACAGTGGATATCAACTCGGAGGGAGAAATTGGAGGGCCGATTTCGAATTTCAGTCAAATTCGTTGCATTTACTTACGCGCAAATACCCTCGGGAAAGCTATTAATCCATCTCTTCCCTCTAGTTATGGGGTCAAATAACAGGACAGATTGGGTTCTATAGCCTTGGTTGGCAACAAGTCTACCGCAGAAAGCAATAATATAATAATATATATATATATATATATAAAAGTCTATTTTTATACTTTCATAGTATTTTGACCCCAGTTTGGGGGGGGGGGTAACTATTTACTCATAGCTGGGACCCTAACAGATTCTACCACTCCGGGTCAGGGTGGAGCTGGGAACAACAGCAATTAAATGGTGATTCCATGCTTTTCACAACCTCCCAATCAGAGGCTTTTGTTGCCGGATGCAGTTTACTCTCGTGCCCAGGACAGTAATTGTTGGTCTGATCGGCGATTATGAAATGTAGCCAGTGAAGTTAGTGTTAGATCAGAAGAGTGGTCAGCTGCCAATCGCTGATCGTCAATAGTTTCAGAGGTCGGCTGTGAAATACTGCTATCCCGATACCTAGGCAGACAGACAGCTGCCCAGTTCCAGCGCCGTCGCATGTTTTGAATGAAGGGTTATCATTCCCCAGGAAAAGGCTGCTATACTGTTTAATCCATAGCTGGGACGGTGGCGAAGAGATGGGTTGTTTGAGTAAATGTGAAAGCAAAGAACTCAAGAATGTGAAATCAAGACACCGATCTCTTTTTCCGTACCGATAGCTGCTACCCTACCGACACATTCACTATTCTCTATATTATTCCGCATTTTACATTGCTTTTTGTGACAGTTGACAATGTTAAGTTTTGTGACGCCTGAGTAGCTAAGGTCGTTATTGGAGAATAGCTCGTTCAAATGCTTAATCACCGATTCTATTTTAAGGAGAAATTCGTGATATGCTAATGACAAGGCATTTTATCAAAATGCAGGGAGAAATAGATTCATTCCTTATTGAAAGTTCAGCATAAACAGACTTGACTGAAATTCCAAATATCTTTTGTTAACTCCGTGTTGTAACCTAACAAGGTTACTGAATGAGAAATAGTCAAAATGGAGGTTGGAAAATTAAATAGTAATCTTTATAACTTCAACAAAATAGAATACTCGCCAGCTACTTAGAAAACCACTGCTAGTATTGAACTGCTAGACAGCAATATATGTGTTTAGCAGCTTCCTCACTTGAGACAAAATATGGCACAAGGCCTTTTTAATGTGGGTATTCCGAGCCATATAGCTCGTGCAAAAACTAATTTTCCTCAGACGAAACTCTACACTTCGGCAAAACGTTGTCTGGGTTACTTTCTGCTTGAAGGCACAGATTTCGACAAGGTCAGAATTGCGTCTGAGAGATGTCAATCGCTAGGCGGTAGTATAGGTATTTAGCTGCCTCCCCACTTAAGATAAAATGTGGCGCGAGGCCTTTTTAATGTGGGTAAATTTATTCCGTACCGGATCGAAGCCAAAATCTAATCAGTTCCTGTCAGTCATGAGGCCGATCATCTTTGAATGTGTCATCCGAATCAATCCAGCGAGTCTTGAGATCTCTTGACGACGGGCAGACAAACAAACGCAACCGAATACAATACCTCCACCTTAATGAAGAGGGTAATAAATAGAGAAAGACAGACTACAGAACACAACTGAAATCAGTCAGTTGCGTGTCATACGTGATACACGCTTTGGGCGATCTCTTTCGAGACATGATTGACTAGGTAGAAGACTATCCCGCAGTAGGTTGCCATTACTTTCTGCGGTAGACTTGTTGCCAGCCAAGGCTACAGAACACAATTTGTCCTGCCCTTTATCTCATAGCTAGAGGGAGAAGATATAGATTATATTACATTAAGTATAATTAGTGGGGGATCAGTTCATTACTTCATAAAAATAGAAATCCGATCCCCCACTATATGCCCAGTAGATGCCGTTAGAGAAACAGTACATCAGTGATATAAACACGTTCGAAGGAGAACATAAACTGAAGAAAGGGAATAAAAAACAATGTTAATTTTTCATTTATGAAATATTGTAGATTTTCAGCGGCATAAATAGGGAATGACGTTCTGCTGTTCACGTAACAACTAAAAGAAATTATGTAGGCTACGGGAGGCAGACTAAAGAAGCTTACTTGTATCGTTAAGATACCATGAGAATGTAGTCCTACCAGGTAGCTTATGGCTCTTGTAGCGACAAAAGTAGAAAAAAATCTAGGCCATGGAAGGCAGGCTAAACAAGCTTACATGTATCGTTAAGATGAGTCAAAGGTACCATGAGAATGTAGTCTTACCAGGTAGCTTATGGCCACTGTAGCAAGAGATGTAAAAAAGAAAAATCTAGGCCATGGAAGGCAGACTAAAGAAGCTTATATGTATCGTTAAGATGAGCCAAAGGTACCATGAGAATGTAGTCCTACCAGGTAGCTTATGGCCACTCTAACAACAGATGTATAAAAAAAAATCTAGGCCATGGAAGGCAGACTAAAGAAGCTTACATGTATCGTTAAGATGAGCCAAAGGTACCATGAGAATGTAGTCCTACCAGGTAGCTTATGGCCACTCTAACAACAGATGTATAAAAAAAAATCTAGGCCATGGAAGGCAGACTAAAGAAGCTTACATGTATCGTTAAGATGAGCCAAAGGTACCATGAGAATGTAGTCCTACCAGGTAGCTTATGGCCAATCTAGCAACAGATGTATAAAAAAAATCTAGGCCATGGAAGGCAGACTAAAGAAGCTTACATGTATCGTTAAGATGAGCCAAAGGTACCATGAGAATGTAGTCCTACCAGGTAGCTTATGGCCAATCTAGCAACAGATGTATAAAAAAAATCTAGGCCATGGAAGGCAGACTAAAGAAGCTTACATGTATCGTTAAGATGAGCCAAAGGTACCATGAGAATGTAGTCCTACCAGGTAGCTTATGGCCACTGTAGCAACAAAAGTAGAAAAAAATTTATGCCATGGAAGGCAGACTAAAGAAGCTTAAGATTAGCTCAACGCACAATGAGGATCTCGGTCGGCAAGATAGGTGACGGTCTCCGAAAATGCATGTTACCCCCTAACCACCGTAAAACTGTATTTTGCAACCGGTCAACGAAGAGACATGATTTTTAATCACTCCACAATAATTACTTGTGTATAATACACCTCTTATTTTTTATGTAATAAAACTGATCATAAAATTCGCACTATACTTGGGTATATAGAGTAATCAAAATCACAATTATCTCATTTGACTGTAAGTAACTAACATTACACCCTTTCAGAATAGGAGAGATAATTTTGAATGAGAAACATGAATGGTATTTTATCCAGGAATACGCTCGTATATACCTGACTGAGAAGACTGAAATATGGCTAGGTAACATTCGGTTAACAGGTTTAATTCCGACTGTCTTAATCATTTGTAGCTTGGGTAAGGGCGTACCCTGGTGTTAGATGAATCTTTGCTTGTGTTATTCATTTTTCAGGTCTTCTTCAGTGTCTGCAAATGTTAAAGATGTTTACTAAGTTTAGCATAATCTAACACAAGGATAACATTGCCAGTAGTATTGTGTGAGAGCTTTCTACATATTTTAGGCTAACATTGATCATTCACGTGGGTGTAATATGGTACATGGTTTTAAGTACAGAGCACTAATTGACGATCAAGAAAAATCAAGAATTAAGCGTCTACAAAACTTACTTGCTTAACATTTTCAATAATATATATATATATATATATATATATATAAAAGTCAGTTAAGTGGCATACGTGATGCACGTTTGGGCAATCATATCTCGAAAAAGACATGACTGCCTGGGAAAACCATTTTCCAGCAGTAGGTTGGCATTACTTTCTGCGGTAGACTGGTTGCCAGCCAAGGCTATAGAACCCAATCTGTCCTGTTATTTAACCCATAACTGGAAGGAAGAAGCGGATTAATACCTTTCCCAAGAGTATTTGTGCGTAAGTGAATGCAGTGAATTCAACTGGAATTCGAACTCGACTCACCAATTTTTTGTTCTGAGTCGATATCAACTACACCACAACGCACATCCGGATATAGATTAATTACGTACCATACGTGATATACGCTTCGGTGATCATGTCTCGAAAGAGACATGACTGACTGGGCAGAACATTTTTTCCGCAGTAGGTTGCCATTACTTTCTGCGGTAGGCTGGTTGCCAGGCAAGGCTATAGAGCCCAATCTGTCCTGTTATTTAAACCATAACTGGAGTGAAGAGACGGATTAATACCTTTCCCAAGGGCATTTGCGCGTAAGTGAATGAAACGAATTTAACTGGAATTCGAACTCGTCTCCCCGATTTCTCGTTCAGAGTATATATATATATGCTTTTCCAAAGAGCGTTACCTAAGATTTAAAATGCATATAAAAAAATCTTCCTTGAACCTACAACTTTAGTTTTAATTCCAAGCTAATAGATTAAATTCAAAATAATTTTCTGTAGTTCAAACGGAATTTCAATTGAACTAAAAGATTTGTTTTGTTTTATATTCTGCCACCGGATCAGGACAAACAACGAGAGACATATATATATATAATCTTACATTTTTATTCTTCGTTCGTGACGCTTGTGTGGAGCAGTAGAATGGGAAAGGTATTAATCCGTCTCTTCCCTCCAGTTATGGGTTAAATAATAGGACAGATTGGGTTCTGGTCAGTAACCAGTCTACCGCAGAAAGCAATGGCAACCAATTGCGAGATAATCTTCTGCCCAATCAGTCATGTCTCTTTCGAGACATGATCGCCCAAAGCGTGTATCGCGCATGGCACTTAACTGACCGACTGATAGCCTTCCGTGCGAAGACGTTTGCTCGGTTATGTTAGAAAATCACTATTAAATTGAATTTAATATAGTTACTGCTCTTATTTTCTGAAAATGTCGTGTCTAGACGACAAAATTTTAAAGCGTTTAAAAGTGTACAAACTATTCTCATTAAAATTGACAAGAATTAACATAATCCTTGTAAAATTTCATTCTTTTTTTTCTATGTCCTGTATCCCTTCAGAACGTAGGCGATCGTGGCCCTTCCCACCTCCCTATCCCTAGTGGCTCTCAGTACGCTTTCTTCTGTTTCCTCACCTAAACCTTGCTCTGCTATCTACTTGCTCAAGCCCCTCAAGTATCTTACGTGCTGCTTTCCCCTGTCTCTTTTCCCTCTATCAGACCCGTGGGTATCAGATTTTTCTTCCTCATGACATATCCAAGGATTTTCAGCTGTCTTTAAATTAAGAATTAGTTTCCTTTTCGTTTTCATCCTCTCCAAAAACACATCGTTGCTCACATGCTCGGTCATTCATCAGAAAAAGACACTAATGTCTATAATATTCGTTATTAATAAAATTAATTGTATATTTTCTAATTAAATAGTAACTTAGTTATATTTTTTGTTTTAAAATTAGGAGCACATTTTCTGTAACTGCGGGTCCTATCTAATCTAAACTTATTTATAAATGGAACTTTGTCTGTCTGTGTGTGTGTGTGTGTCCGTTCCCTATAGACTCCGAAACGGCTGAACCGATTTTATTGAAAATTTACGTAGTTGTTCTATAAGCGTCTGCGAGTGTTCTTAGCTAGGTTTGGTGTCGAGGTACCCCCGATAAATATCAAAAATCGATAATCGAAAAAATCGGGTTAAAGAAGGAGAGGTCCGATTTTAATTAAATTTGATACACTCATAGAAAAAGATATAAGAAGGGATATTCAGAAGTTTTAAGGTTGCAGTTCTTACAATAGTGCCGAAAATCGATAATATATATATAAAAGCATTCATTACACCCGGGCAACGCCGGGCTATACTGCTAGGTTATCTAAAAGATCTGATGATTTAAATTCTCCGATGACTCGTCTTTATAATTAATATAAACATCCAGCGTAACACAATCGATTTTTTCGAAATTTCATAAAAATAAACAAGTGGAGGCAATAGATGTAAAAATATTTTACCAAGATTTTCTAAGAAAAATTTTTTTTTCAATGTTTCTATTAATTCATTTTTAAATAAGTCTTTAAAGTTAAGTCAAAATCCGGCAATCATCTCATCTGTTAGAATATCCAAATCAATGTGTTTTTAACAACAACAACAAAAAAAAAAAAAGCTCAAATTGTCTCCAGAAGTTAGAGAAAAAAAATCATGAAGCATTGTTAATATAAACTTTTGGGAACTTTTACATGATGTATATATATATATATATATATATATATATATATATATATATATATAGTAGAAAGAAACTCATGGAGAGCGTGGCAGCAGAGAGTCCTCAGAAGAGAAGCCCCCGTCAAGCAAGTGTTTCGGCCCTTATCTCCTGACACTCTAGTGGGGTTGGGCCACACCCGGTTCATGACTCCGGATGTCCCTCTGCTGCCTTTTTTTTTTTTTTTTTTTTTTTTGGGACGAGCCACGGATGGGATCCGTGACCTTCTGGATATGCTCATTTTCACTCAAAGACTCCCGCACTAACCACTTAGCCAAAGGTACACCTGATATTTGTAGGAAAGTTAAACCTTATGGAGTTCACTTTTATTCCTCCTTGACCAGATCCAGCTTGAACATCTCTCTGCCGCTTCTGCCAAATATATATATATTGAATACTGTGGCATATCTGGTCGGGTGTTTCTGCTATTCACCTAGACGTTCTCGACAAAATCCACAGAACGATCTGCGATGTAAAAGGTCCTGACTTGGCATCTTGACAACAGTAACTTTCTCGCCGATGTCACGTGGCTTCCCTCTGTCTTTTCTACAAATATTTTCATGGCTACTGCTCTGACGAGCTTCTTTTCCTAGTGCCACGACCACATGAATTTACGCGTGCTAATAGATTGACATTTATATCCCACCCTTTTTACCGATGAAGTAGTTGAATGTAACTGTCACTTCTATGATAAGAGTTTCTTTTCTCGCACTTCCCGCCTGTGGAACTACCTTCCGTTTACTTGCTTCACTGATAACTACAATCTCTAAAAGCTTAAATGCAATGTCACTTTCCATCTCTGTCTCCTTGATTCCCATCTTTTTTTACCCTTTCTTCGACAATCAGTTTGCTCTGTTTTTCTCTTACTGTAATCCTCTGCGGCGTTACTTGAAGGGAAATGATTATATATATATATACTAGCAGTATAGCCCGGCGTTGCTCGGGTGTAATGAAAGCTTTAAAACTAATACATGGTCCTGGAGTTCAGACTCTTTGGACGTTGGCACGAAAGACTAAAAAGCAATAGTTATTTCCAGTTAAAGCGAAACCGTAGACTGAAAGAAAAATGAATAGATATAAGTCAAATTTTAATTTTCTGGTGTTGATATCAAATAAGTTTTTTCCGTCGTAAAATGAATTTTGAAGGCTAAATAAGTCCTCTGAGTAAATGGTATCATGGCTGAGACTAAGAACTACAATTATACCTACTTAGAGCCAAACCCGAAGCAAAAACTAAAATAAAAGAGCTGAAAAACTGATTTTGAATTGACCCGGTAGGATATCGGGGTATTGATTTCCAATATCCGAGTCACAATAAGTCATTCAAGGATAAACTAACCTAAGTAAGTCCATGAAAATTTATCGTACCCATCGGGAGTAAAATTGGATAAAATGAACCATATTAATGGCTGAATATCGGTTTTTGATCAGATTCGATAGAATATCGGGAGTATCGATTTCCGATAACGGGGATATTATGGATTTTCTGCACTATTGTAAGAACTGCAACCTTAAAACTTCTGAATATCGTTTATCTCTTTGTCTATGAATGTATCAAATTTGATTAAAATCGGACCACTCCTTCTATAACCCGAATTTTTCGATTATCGATTTTCGATATTTATCGAGAGTACCTCAATACAAAACCTAGCTAAGAACACTCGCAGACACTTATAGTACAACTGTGTAAATTTTCAATAAAATCGGTTCAGCCGTTTCGGAGTCTATAGGTAACGGAGACACACAGAGACAAAGTTTCGTTTATAAATACGTTTAGATTAGATATATAGAACCTTGAATAAGTTATCACTGTTTTCCAGCAGATGGCCTTCCTAGAACTGAGTGCGAGTAGTTTCAGATAGTAACGAATCTATAAGGATAAACACGGATCACAAACCGATCCCAATGTTAGACAAATCAATCTTCCCATCTCGCAGAAATGCTCTCAGCTCACCAGAGTGTGAGGTAGTGATAGTTAACTAATACCACCCGAGTCCTTTGACGTGTCTGCGAGATAAATACACTATTGTGCAAATTAATTGAAACAAAACGAATGTCTTCTTGGAATCTTTCACACTTTCCCTGATCACGTATACGTCGTCTCTTGGTGTTGATTTTTTCTTCCGACCGTATTTTTCTTTACGTTTCGGACTGCTGGATGCAGTTTGTTTCTTCGCTTTTATGACATGATTAGCAGATGAAAGGCTGACACCAGCAATATCCGCGATCTCTATGTAAGGCTGGCCAGTGTGTTCGTGCAGCGTTACAATTTTTGTATGCTTCATTAGAGTAACGCCCATCGCAAGCAATGGTCGTAAGTCAAATAATCGACAGTCGAGACAATACTGTCTGGGTGTAATAAAAAAAAATTCTCATAAAATCACGGATGATGCAATATTATTCCATGCCTAAAAAAATTTTTCATACGCTCCGAAAACCTAATATGAGGAGAAAAAGAAAAGAAATCGATAAAACACTGTTACTCTAGTGGGTCTACAACTGACCTTAAGATGAAAGAAATATATATATATATATATAGGTACTAAATGTGTTATTGTTTGTGACTATTATTATTACCTGCTCATTAACAAAACCGACAAAGAAAACCTCTTGCACTCTCAATTATAATAGTGAATAGCCTAACTACTACAAAATAGCACTTGTACACAATTAAATTAAACAAGTACAAATCAACACAACAAATATTTTACGCTAAACTAAAAAATGTTACGCAGATTCTCTAAAAAATGACTTCTCAATGCACATTGCAGATGAAAAATAAGACTATATTTAAAAAAACCTATATACTACATAGAATATATATATATATATATACACACACACACACATATACACATATATACACATAATATATATATGTATATTCATATTTAATATTATATTGGAGTAGATAGACTAACTATCGCCCGGTTCACACTCCACCCACGTCTATTGAACAGGTGAAGAGGCTCATCCCTTGTTTCCTGTTTAGGATGTGGTTTCCGGTTTTTCTCTTTTCCAATCTTTTCACTCTTACGTAGCCCCCTGCGCATGTGGTGTTTTCGCCTTGCTTGGGGTGATATGATTAAAATATATATATATATATATATATATATATATATATATATATATATATATATATATATTTTATATAAACATATACGATATACATGTAATGTATATATTATATGTTGTATGTATATATTTATGTAACATGTATATTAAATAAATATATATAATATATATCATATATATAGTTTATATAAATATGTTATATATATATATATATATATATATATACCAACCAGATGTAATAAGATCCCAAGTAGGCATATACGCTGACAACACTACAGTTTACTCTCGCATCGATCAAAAATCTGCTGAGACTGACAAAGCAAACCTCGCTGCAGAGCTTGAAAAGGACCTCCGATTTGGGGCGAGCAGGGGTAATGGCTCGCAAATTTTAATGCTTCCAAAACGAAGCTGCTATCTATTAACCATCACAGACTATTGCTCCTACCCCCTATTAACATGGATCAGGCTAGTCTCCCTGAAAGCAAAACACTGCGCCTCCTCGGCTTAGCTCTAACAACAGACCTCAAGTGGAATGAATATATAAAATCCAAAGCTAAATCCGCTGCTAAGAAAGTTGGTTCTCTCTAGGGCCAGGAAGTTTTTTTCGCCTGAAACGATCCTGCACATATATAAATCTACCATCCGCCCGTGCATTGAATACTGCTGCCATATCTGGTCGGGTGCTTCTGCTATCCACCTGGGTGTTCTTGACAAGTTCCAACGGAGAATCTGTAATGCAATAGATCTCGACTTGGCAGCTCGAATACAGCGACTTTCTCACCGGCGCAATGTGGCTTTCCTGTGTCTCTTTTACAAATACCTTAACGGTTTCTGCTCCGATGAACTTAGCTCACTGGTGCCACCTATATATAAGTTTACTCGAGTCACAAGATTAGCAACTTAGTCCCACCCTTTTACTGTGAAACCAATAAATTGTAAACGCAAATTCTACTCCAACAGCTTTTCTCACACTTCCCACCTGTAAAATTCTCTTCCATTTACTTGTTTTCTTGACAGCTATAATCTTTAAGAGTTTAAATGTATAGTCAATAGTCATCTCCTATCTCACTAACTTGCATCCTCTCTCTCATGCCTCTTTCTCCGTCCACTCAAATCTCATCAGTATTCTCATCCTACTCTTATCCGCTTCCTGACACCGCCTATAACCTGTCACTCTTTCTCATAACTTTCATCCTATGTAATATAATCATATCGCCCCAAGCAAGGCATTTTACCTTCACTGTTTCGCAGGGGTTTACATAGAAGGAATATATATATATATATATATATATATATATATATATATATATTATACTAATAAAATACTATATATATATTATATATTAAAAACACATTTTGTAAATATATAAAATATATTATGTTATAGATATATATATTATATGTAATATATATACATCCATATATTGTAAATATTATATATTAGGTATATTACTCATATATATATTGGAAATAAAATATATATTGTATTTCTTTCAAACATACGCACCGTAATGTGGGCGCTAGAGGGTGTCGTCAGTGATGTCATCGCGAGGATCACTAGGGGGTTTCGGGTCTTTCAACATCATACCCCCCTCACCGTGCCGACCCGACCAGAGATGATCAGTTTCTGGTCCACCCTCGATAAGCGCTTTCAGACACTGGAAAATTACATTTAGGCCCGGTACGAAACCTTGCAAATGCTTCCGATTGGCGACAGCCAGAGCCACTTTCCATTTAGAGGCGAACCGCACATGAGCTCGCCCGAAACATTAATTTAAACGCAGAATTTCGGGGAATTTTAGCTAACAATTTGGAATAACTCATATATATATATATATATATATATATATATAAATTAGAGAAAATTTTCAAAATTCAAAAGTGTCGGATGTACATTTCGACATAGGATCTCTAATAGAGACTCTACATCACGTCAGCGACATTGTTTTTCCAAATGGCGAAGGCCTGAGTTAGTGTGGAGGGGTTTTTGGTTAACAAATTTTTTCTCTAATTTATATTGGCTCTGTATTCTTAATACATTGAGCTCTCTGCCTGCATCACTTTTTAATGTTAAAAATTTTTAATATTGATTAGGATCAGGTTCTTGGAATTTACCTTCCTACTCTTCCACTTCGGATAAAAGAAAAACAAAATGTGTGTGTGTGTGTGTGTGTGTGTGTGTGTGTGTGTGTGTGTGTGTGTGTGTGTGAGTTGTTTCTGCGGGGAAGGCCCTTCAGTATAGCTATTATAGTAGTTTACGCGCCGACAACTCAAAGTTCGGAATACGAAATAGAAACATTCTATTCAATACTGGACAGTGCCAATAACAGCGTGAGAAAGAAATATGAAGAACAAATTGGAAAAGGGCACTCAAAATGCGATTCACTAAAGGAAGCGATGGTGACCTCAGCGAACAACATAGTCCCAAAGGAAATCAGACGCAGAAGAAAAAAACAAGTGGATGACCGAAGAGATTCTCTACATGATGCAAAGGAGAGAAAAAATAACGCCAAGACATGGAACAGAGTACAAGAATCTTCACTGGGAGATAAGGAACAAATGCAGACAAGCTAAAGAGGAATGGCTCAACAACAAATGTGCAGAAGTAGAGAGACTGAGCAGGACCAATAAAGCAGAGATGCATAAAAAGATAAGAGATCTGTCAGTACAAAAAACCTGCTCCTCAACAGGATGCATAAAATCCAAGGATGGAACAATCATATTGGAGAAAGAGGAAATACTCCAGCGATGGCAAGAGTATATAAAGGATCTTTTTTGCGACAGGAGAGAACAACTGAGAATACACAAGGAGGTGGATGGACCGGAAATACTAAAATCCGAAGTGGAAGCTGCAATGGCCAAACTGAAAAGAAGCAAAGCAGCTGATAGCCTTAGAAGAATAAGGCATAGAAAAAATTACCGACATAATAAACGAAATTTATAGCAGTGGAATAATACCAGACGACCTATGCAACTGCCGAAGAAACCAGGTGCAAACGAATGTGAACTACACAGAACTATCAGCTTAATGAGTCACATTACAAAACTGATTGTCAGAATCCTGATGATTAGAGCGAGAAGCAGAATCAGGCCAGAGATAGGGCAGGAACAGTGCGGGTTCGTCAAAGACACTGGAACAAGGAAAGCCATATTCATGATTAGGATGCTCTCCGAAAGGGCAATACAAATGAAGAAAGAATTATACCTATGTTTCATTGACTATGCGAAGGCATTCGACAAGATACGACACAAAGAATTGATGGAGATGCTCGGCAGCCTCGACATGTTCGGGGAAGACATAAGAGTAATCAAGAATCTCTACTGGCTGCAAACGGCCTGCATATGGACAGGTAACGATTTCAGTAGATTTACAAAGATAGAAAGAGGCGTAAGACAAGGATGTGTCTTTTCACCGGATTTGTTCAACCTATACAGCGAGAATATTTTGTGGACCCTAGATGACACGCCAGGATTTGTTATTGGAGGCCACAACTTGAACAACATAAGGTATGCAGATGATACAGTGCTGATTGCAGACACGGAAAGGAAACTACAAGACCTCATACAGAAGGTAGCGGTGGAGAACGACAAAAAAGGACTACAAATAAACTTTAAGAAAACTGAATGCATGGTCATCGGCAAACGGTGAAACCCAAATGCCAAATACAGGTGGGGGATACCAGAATCAAGCAAGTACAAAAATTTAAAAACCTAGGAAGTGTTCTAACAGGAGATGGAAAGTGCGACACAGACATCCGAAGGCAAATTGGCATGACAAAGGACGCGTTCCAGAAGCTGAGTAAAGTACTAACACAGTAAAATTTCACTAGAAACAAAGAAAAGAGTGCTGGATTGCTATGTGATGTCAGTTCTTCAACACGGCAGTGACTGCTGGACAATATGATCGAAAATAAGGACAAAACTTGAAGCAGCGGAAATGTGGTTCTACAGAAGGATGCTGCGGATATCGTGGACGCAACGATGAGGTGTTGGAAAGAATGGCAACTAAAAGGAAATTAATACTGAGCATCAGTAAGAGACAAATAAAGTTCCTGGGACACGCAATGAAGAAGGAGAGCTTGGAGAACCTGATACTGACTGGACAGATAGAAGGAAAGAGAGACAGAGGAAGGCAGCGGATAACATATTAGCAGGTCCTGATCAGGTGGATGACGGAACGGGGTTTGCCAGGAGTAACAGGAGCAAACATACTAAGAGCCACAAGGAATAGGGAGACGTGGAGAACCATAATCGCCTACGTCCTGAAGGGACAGGGCGCATAGAAGAAGAAGAATAATATCTTGATGACAGTGTGGGTATACATTTTTAGGATACCGTATATATATATATATATATATAGAGAGAGAGAGAGAGGCTAGGGTTAAATAGGGACTTAGATGTTTTGAATCTTTTTAAATATTTCAATAGTTAAACATTTTTTAAATACACTTAAAAAAAATTCTTTAAAACAACATTTAAATGTATTATTAGTGATAGGTTTACGTTTACAAATATTAAAAACTCTATCGTTTTCTACGTCACGTGATGTAAACATCTCTCGACGAACGCTCTCGTGACGAACGTTTCTAGTTTAAATTTTAAAATCATTTGTTTCTGATGAAAGGCTGAAATATCAAATATATATTTATAATAATAAAAATAAATAAATACATTTTTAAACTTAGAACTTTAGTAGTTTTTTCTTATATATATATATACATATATATATATATATATATATATTTTTATCGAAACTATATATATATATAGTTTCGATAAAGATGTAAGGCACGTTGCTGTGGTTAAACTTTTATATAATTTTACATTTTCCTTTTCTTTTCAGAACATAAATTATAAAGTTTTTCTGAATATCTTATCTATCAAAGCGCTTTTGGCTATACTTTTAGCCATCATCAAAGATAAATTTCATTTTACTGAATATATAGATTATTTTATGTATGTGTCTAGAGTTATAGAAATCTGTTATTTTCCAAACCAGGTCGACACATAGTGGCCGTGATCATAGTTGGTATTAGTGAGTGTTGGCATTTCCTTTTTTATTATTTACGATAAAAATAAAATAAAATGACCGCATGAAAAAATGATCTAAACAACTTAACCACAGCAACTTGTCAGTTGTTTTAACGAAACTTGCATAAAAGAAGGATCGCTGACTAAATATACAATTTCATTATATATATATATATATATATATATATATATATATATATAAGAGTGAACATTAAAGTCAACACTCAAGGGCGATAGACTGGTTCATGCTAAGCGCAATCATCGGGTCACTTGTGTTGAGTTTTTCCTCGGCTATATATCTATTCTTTATTTTAAAAAAAACTCAACCCATGTAACCTGATGATTGCGCTTAGCATGAACTAGTCTGTCACCCTTAAATGTTGACTTTAATGTTCACTCTTTTATATTTACATACGCTCTATCTCTGATATTGAGCATTTTATCCTATAAATATAGCACACCTTAAAACTATATTTATTCATATAATATGTGTGTGTGTGATAAAATTATACTATAAGTTATGCGATATTTATGGGTAAAAGTGCTTAATATCATGAATAGTGTATATGTAAATATAAAAGTAGACTGTAATGTCAACCCAACAGCGACGGTCTATTTCATTCGTCAATACGACAGTCTCTTTTGTTTTCAAGCTTTGTGCCGTAAACTTTGAGTTGATGCATGAAACAAACTGGAGCCGCTTGTTGTTGACCTCAGTGTCATCTATATATATATATATAGATAGATAAATATCAGATTAAATAAATTGCAAACATTGTGTTCGATTATTTTTAATAAAATCCGTTCATAATCACGAATAATCTTTCGCGTATTACAATTGAAAGATGTCAGAAACGAGCTGTAACGTTGACAGATGTTATTATTATTCATTTCTTGATTTTTCCAAGTACTTTCAATCTCCTTCGTTGATCATTTTTAGGGGTGTGAGATGTGGTAACAAAATTAATATTATTTTTGAAGGAAGAAGAAAGTTTACAGTAATTTTTAGCAACACAGTTTTGCAGTTGTTTCTTTTAAATTTCCTGCCTAAATACACAAATTACATACATATATATTACATATATATAATGGATAAAAACAAGAGTAAAATTTATCTTAGTCGAGGTGTTTCATCCGTTGAGGGTTTTGTTTTTGTTTTTGTTTTTTTGTTTTTGTTTTTTTGTTTTTTTTAATTTTTGGATAAAGTCCCTAGAGGACGAAATGTATCGGCTAAGATTAATTTTCCTTTTGTCTTTTTTCATACTGACCTTTTCTAGACATAATACCCCAAGTCTCTATGGAGTTTTAACTAGTTCCCATGTAGACAATTTGTCTGAGGTTGGTAGAGAATAAAAATGACTATAGAGGAAAGTTAATCAGAACAATCAACATGAAAATATTGATAGAAAAGCCACAGAAAAGTTACATTATGGCAATGGGAAAGCGATTGAAACCGTGATGTCAGGTTAGGATCAATAACACATCACTCAATGATTCCCGGGCCTGACATATAGATAGCCCCACTTATAAAAAAAATCTTTATGATGTACTAACTTTCAAATTGCACGTGACAAAATTTGGGCCCAATCAGATTATTAGTTAATAAATTACAGTTATTTCTAGACACTGGCCCGAATACTCCCAGGACTGCTTTTATTGTACGAAGTTTGCTATTTCAGTTGTGGTCCCGACGCTTTTACTACTTGTATTTAATAAAACTGTTTATATAAGTCTTCAGACTCGCAATTGGGATTTCGAATCAATTGTAACGAATTTCATTCCGAGCAGATTTTGCATCTGAGTTTACCTTGTTATTTTCATTTATTCTTATGGGACTTTGGATCCAGCATAAAACTGTTTCTTTATTGTTGAACAATGAAACCAGCCTGCGTAAAACATCACTCAATAGGTCCCGGGTATGACATATAGATGGTGCCACTAACATATTTATATGAAGTACTAACCTTCAAATGGCACGTGACAAAATTTGGGGCCGATCGGATAATTAGTTTACAAATTAGTTATTTAAGTGAAGCTATTGTTGCAAATTTTCAAAGCAATGGAAAAATCTGAATTTCGTGTGTTGATAAAACATTGCTTTCTGATGGAAAAATACTGTTCAAGCAAAACAATGGCTTGATAAGTCTTATTCGGATTCTGCTCCGTCGTAAACAACGGTTAAGAGGTGGCATGCTGACTTTAAACGCAGTCGTACAGACACAAATGATGCTGAACGGTCAGGTCGCCAAAAATCGGCAGTTGTACCGGAAAACATAAAAAAATCCACAAACTCGTTTTGGTTAATCGTAAATTGAAGTTGCATGAGATAGCAGAGCGGTTGAACATATCGGGAGGCAGTGTACTCACTCTTTTGTATGAATATTTGTCAATGAGAAAGCTGAGTTCAAAGTGAGTCCCGTGTTTGTTCACGGTCGATCAAAACAACAACGCATCGACGATTCAGAGCGTTGTTTTCAACCGTTTCAACGTAACAAAAAGGCGTTTTTGCATAAATATGTGACAATGGATGAAATATGGATCCACCACTTCATTTCGGAGTCAAATCGGCAGTCAGCTAAGTGAACAGAAGCAGATGAAAGCCGTCCAAAGCGACTAAAGACGCAAACATCAGCAGACAAGATTTTGATCTCCGTATTTTGGTATGCGCAAGATAATTTGTTCAGCGATTACCTTAAAGAAGAAAGAACCATCAATAGTGAGTATTATGGGATTATTGGTGCATTTGAAGGAAGAAATCACCAAAAGACGGCCACAAAGAAAGAAGAAAAAGTTATCTTTTACCAAGACAACGCACCGTGTCAGAAGTCGATCGCAACGGTGGCAAAACTACATGAATTGCACTTCGAATTGTTTCCGCATCCACACTCTTCTCCAGATTTGACCCCAGCGACAACTGACTGCAGACCATAAAAAATGCTCCAGAGAAAGATATTTGGCTAACATGAAGTTGTGATATCAGAAACTGAGGCATAATTTGAGGTCAAAGACAAATCGTTCTACAAAAATGCAGTGGAATTGTTAGAGAAGCGTTGGAATCAGTCTCCTTCTAGGGAAATACACTATGTTGATGAATGAAGTCGAATTTTGCCTAAAAGTTGTTGTTTTATTAGTTAGGCCCGGTATTTATTGAGTAGTGTGTTAACATTACATATTCTTTTTTTTATTTTATCAAGAATCTCTGAAATTATTGGAGGATCATCAGACCATGTATGGAAGTAATATTCAAGACATCAACCAATGGTAGATTTATAAATACAGGGTGTCCATAAAGTCCATGTGTAATTTAAAAATTTTATGACTTTATTTGTATTTGTGATAGAAATAATCTGTAAACTTAAAAGATAATACAGTGTTTCAACAAGATGGAGCTCCTTGTCACTTTGCTCTGCGTGTTAGACAGTTTCTAAATCAGGAATTTCCTAACAGATGGATAAGAAGGGGTGGACCATTTTATTGGCCTCCACGTTGGCCAGTTTTATTTTTTTTTAATGGGGACATATGAAAACAATTATGTATGCAACCAAACCTAGTTCATTAGAAGATTTGAAAGTTAATGTGATTTCAGGCATTACTGTAAATCAGTTGGCAAATGTTTTCCCTGAACTGCAAAATCGTATTACCCTTTGTATTGCTAATGATGGAGGACATGTGGAAACTTAAATAAAATTTAAATAAAACATTAAAAAATATAGATTTACTTCTTTCTGATCCTTTTTACAAATTATTTCTATTGCAAATACAAATAAAGTTATAAATTTTTTAAAGTGCACAGGAACTTTATGGACACCCTGTATGTAAAAGATAGATTTTGACGGGCAAAATTGCCCAGCGCGACACAATGAACTAACTGCCCTGGCAGTAGACATGGCAACTGATTCAGTATAAACTTTTCCACTTCATTCGTTAGAGTCGTGGAAGAATGTAATATCTGATTTCACATACCGTTTCAAGTGATTTGCTTCGCGCAAACTTGTGCTAAATTCGGCTTTGCTTTAAAAATCCCCGCGCGACAATGCAACCGCAAATGTAATACAAGTAGCGTCTTATTAGCTATTAACAGTCTGATGTCTCGTATTTTTTGAGTGATTAATGTCTTGGTTCAATGTCTTATGGTATTCAAGACTCTTGTCAAGGCAGCAACAGATACATCGATCATAAATGAAAATGAAACTGCAAAACAAACGCTTCAGCGGAAATGCAAATGACCTGGGCATTGTATTTCCTGGTTGATGACGGAAGTGGTCGGCAAATGTTCATCTCAGATGTCAACATCGATATTTCTGACTATACTTTATGAAACACTTACTATTTTAGAAGTTTTATTTTGAGCGATTTCATTCCATTCTAACGTCCATCTTTTTTTATTTATTCTCCCGTCCTCTTCAAAATAAAAACAAATAAATAAATCCCTGAATGAATATGGTGATTTTCTAAGCGTAGCTTAGATGTGACACAAGGCTGAAAATAGGAGCACATAGTGAGAATCGAACTCCTATGTGCTCTATCCCTTCAGGACGTAGGCAAACACGGCTTTCCACGTCTCCCTATCCCTAGTGGCTCTTAGCACGCCTTCTCCTGTTGCACCAAGCAAACCTCGTTCCATCATCCACCTGATTAGGTCCTTCAAATATATTAACCGTTGCTTTCCTCTGTCTCTTTTTCCCCTCTATTTGGCCTGTTAGTATCAGGTTCTCCAAGCCCTTCTTCCTCATTGCATGTCCCAAGAACTTCAGCTGTCTCTTGCTGATGCTCAGTATTAATTTCCTTTTTGTTTCCATCATTTCCAAAACCTCATCATTGCTCACATGCTCGATCCATGATATTCGCAGCATCTTTCTGCAAAACCACATTTCAGTTGCTTCAAGTTTTTTTTTCATCTTTAACTCACTACTCAGTCGTAAATGTTCTAACAGATCAAGTCTGCTAACCACAACACCAGGTCGAGGTTTCTTGTGCTGATATTCTAAGCGGAGTTTAGGTGTGACACAAGGCTGAAAATATCGGGTACCCAATAAGAATTGATATTTACTTGTAACTAATCTAGCGAGACACATTTTTCTTGCACTACGTCGAAGTGTCTGAATTCCTGAATAAATAAGAACATTAAATTAATCGTAGTGCCTAAGAAATAATTTCACAGATATTTGTTCTGATTTTCAGTGAAGAATATTTTCTGAATGAAACTTTTTTTTTCATTCCAAGCAAGGTGATAATGCCACGAAGACACAAGCAGCTACTTGTAGTGAAAGAGAAAGCTTTAGTAAAAAGAAAGAACAATAAAAGAATAAGAACCAGGAAGGTGGATGGCAATAATGTCACTAAGATGCAAGGAGATATCAGGAGTGAAAGAGAATAGGATATTAGTGAAGAGAAAGAACAGTAAAAGAATAGTATTCTGGAAGACGGTAAATGGCGATAATGTCGTTAGAACCCAAGGGGTTCTATGGAGCGAAAGTGAATGAGAAGACTTTAGCAAAGAGAAATGACAATAAAATAACAGCTTCAGGAAGACACAAGATGGCGATAATGCCACTAGAACGCAAGGGGTCACTGAGCGTGAAAGAGAATAAGACTTTAATGAAGATAAAGGACAATAAAAGAACAGTTTCTCAAAGACAAAATATTGCGACGGATGTTACACTTAAATTTTCAAGATTGTGGGTGGTAAGGACGCAAAAAAAGTGAGTTTCACAAGTGAGAAAATAAATTATTAGAATATAACATACAGTAACATCTAGCGAATTCAACATTACGCTGAAACCTATTTGCCAACTCAGCAGTACGTTTAATTTTTGTGAGCGAAGTATAAATGGGGGAAAGACTGAATTATCAGCTGCTTTAAAGTAATTATGGGGGTATGCAGGTACCAATTAGTGAAACGTTAAGAAAAATAGGCGATCCGAGTTCGTATTGCTTCCGCGTTCGTTACGTTCACTTTCTAAATGTTCTTTGAAAAGATATGTACTCCGCTTTTCTTCTCCAAACTATAGGTTAAATAGCAAAGCTGACAAGTCTTGAGGTAGTAACTAATTTACGAGAAGGAAAACTGAATTCAAAACTAGTCTAAGGAAGGATTGGTTTCATCAGGTAATCTTACCCTAGACGAACCAATGTTACTATGACTACAGTACATGTGGTAATCGTTACGACATAGGCACCAAGAATACAGTCAGAAGCGTTTTTTAATCAACAGATAATGTCTTTCTGCTGACCGTATTTTCTTGTATATTGTGCTGAAAGAGAAAATCACCTACATTGGAAAAGATTTTGTGTTTGTGCGTGGTCTGGAGGACAAAATTACCAAAAATTGTTAGCACAAAAAGAACTGTTAAGAGTATCAAAAACTATGCTAATTTTCTTTCGTCCCTGTCTGGCATGGCCAATCAGAAAAATTGCTCGGTGAATAAAGGCCGTTGGTTACCTAGAGACATATTTTTTTCGGAGCTTTACGAGAGAAAGTATAATCTTTGAGTGTGGTGAGCCAAAGTGCGATTTTTGCTGTTGTGAAGGGAAGGTTGGATTCTTGGCCCCGTTTTTGTTACTATGTTGCCTGCTAGACTGTTTGCACTAGATCTGCGATTGAACTTAGTGTTGGCACACGGATTTTGTTTTGTTTTTTGGGGTTTTTCTCTCTATTTCTATTACACGAGAGCATATATACAACGACCGAACATGAGTTCCGTGAACCATTTGGGTCTAGAAGGCACCGTCTTTCTGCTGATCGTATTTTCTTGTATGTAATACGATAAATCTTGCATAAGAACTAAAACAAAAATTAGGATCGTATTATACGAAAGTATATGCTTTCAAGAATCTTTACTCAGCTTTAAAAATCTTCTATTTAAATTAGCAAGATTGCAAATCTGCACAATAGATAATAAAACACAAACTCGGCAGGTGTCTATAACAATTGTTTACAAAAGATACTTGATATGTCGGCAATATTTGTGCTTTGTGAATCAACGTAAATGTTTAAAGTTAGGACAGTTCTGCTCTAAGATAAAGTTTGTTTATATTTTGCTTTCCATGTTGATTTATAAGTTTTTCTTTCTTTACTCTTAATAAAATACATTTTTTTAATTTTTTTAATTTTATAGTTTATTAACAGAAGTATAATAAAATAATAAGCAAACTATGAAATGAAGGATCAGCTAACTCCTTTCAACTGAATTGCTATAGTGAAGCACCTTTTCGTAAAACTACGAAAATAAGTTTTGAAACGAAAATGAAAAGAAACACGCACTAAATATCCAATTCATTTTTATTCTTTAATATCTTAGTGAAATACGACATTGAGATTTTAATGGTTCAACATTTTTTAAACAAATGCATAAACATGGCTGTACCACGGGGTCGTTAAGTAAGTGCCATGCGTAATACATAATCGCCCACGCCGATTGGGCAGATGATTTTTCCGCAGTAAGTTACCATTACTTTCTGCGGTGACTGGTTGCCAACCAAGGTTCTTCTTCTTCTATGTGCCCTGTCCCTTCAGGACGTAGGCGATCATGGCTCTCCACGTCTCTCTATCCCTTGTGGCTCTTAGTATGTTTGCTCCTGTTGCTCCTGGCAACCCCCGTTCCGTCATCCACCTGATCAGGCCCTGCAAATATGTTATCCGCTGCCTTCCTCTGTCTCTCCTTCCTTCTATCTGACCAGTCAGTATCAGGTTCTCCAGGCTCTCCTTCCTCATTGCATGTCCCAGGAACTTCAGTTGTCTCTTCCTGATGCTCAGTATTAATTTCCTTTTTGTTGCCATTCTTTCTAACACCTCGTCGTTGCTTGTATGCTCAGTCCACGATATTTGTCTCCGTTATTAAATCCATAGCTGCAGGTAGAAGTGACAGATTAATAACTTTCCTAAGGATATTTGCGCGTAAGTGAATGCAACGAATTTCAATGGATTTCGAAATTCGACTCTCCGATTTCTCGTTCCGAGTCAATATCTAGCACCACAACGCACAACATTATTATTATATGCAAGTTTGTATAATGTCATTATTATTGTATTATTATTATTATTATTATTATTATTATTATTATATGCAAGTGAGTACATTATCATTATTTCTATATTATTATTATTATATGCAAGTGTCTACATTATCATTATTGCTATATTATTATTATTATTATAAGAAAGTATGTACGTTATCATTATTACTATATTATTATTATTAAACGCAAGTGTGTACGTTATCATTATTTCTATATTATTATTATTATATGCAAGTATGTACATTAGCCTTATTACTATAATATTATTATTATATGCAAGTGTCTACATTATTATTATTATTATTATTATTATTATTATTATTATTATATGCACTGTGTACATTATCCTTATTACTATATTATCATTAAATGCAAGTGTGTACGTTATCATTATTACTATATTATTATTATTATTATTAAATGCAATTATCATTATTTCTATATTATTATTATTACATGCAAGTGAGTACATTATCATTATTACTATATTATTATTATTATTATTATTATTATTATTATTATTATTATTATTATTATTATTATATGCAAGTATGTACATTAGCCTTATTACTATAATATTATTATTATATGCATGTGTCTACATTATCTTTATTATTATTATTATTATGTCATTTTTCATCATATTTCGATTTCTGCTTTGGTCTCACTACCAACCAAGTCTGCGAGGAGACCTAAGGCAGGTCGTGGCGTGTTGTTATGGCTCCATTTCATGTTTTTCTATCTTCCCTATCATCCTCAGCATTACATAGATAAAGTTTTCCTTAGTGTGTGGGCTGTACTTAATAAGACAATTATTATTATTATTATTATTATTATTATTATTATTATTATATGCAATTGTGCACATTATCATTATTACTATGTTATTATTATTATATGCAATTGTGTACATTATTATTATTACTATGTTATTATTATTATATGCAATTGTGTACATTATTATTATTAATATTATTATTATTATATGCAATTGTGTACATTATCATTATTACTATATTATTATTATTATTATTATTATTATTATTATTATATGCAAGGTTGTACATTATCATTATTACTATATTATTATTATTATTATATACACGTGTGCAATTTATTTACTGTTTTTAGCTTCAGAAACACATAGTCGTGTTATACACACACAAAAAACTGTAATTTATCTATTTTTCTAATGTATATCGCTCATCCGGATAAATTTAATCCCATAAGCTCTTCAAATTTCTTTTATTTTGTCTGGGTAGTTTCGACAATCTTTTGTTATTATCAAGAAGTTAATATTAACGTTATTATAGAAAGATTTTTTATTACTGTTTTCTGTTATTTTTCAAATGAAAAATATATACTTGCATACTAGAAATTACATCATTAGCACGGTTGTCTTGCTAGGATCAATTCAGACTCAATAATAAATTCGATCCACATTGGGGACTCCCCATTTTCGGCCTTGTGGCGCATCTAAGCTACGATTATAAAATTATTTTTGGGCACTTCGACATAGAATAATGTTTACCAAGCTTATCTTCTTATATTAATTACGACGGAGTAGTGAGTTCGAGCCTCACTTTCGGCTTTGTGCGCATCTAAATTATGCCTGATTGCATTAGAGTACAAATATATTATTAAATATTTCATAAGTATTTTAATTTTTCTTATATGGGTATCTAAACTTATTTATAAATGGAACTGTGTGTGTGTGTGTGTGTGTGTGTGTGTGTGTGTGTGTGTTACCTATAGACTCCGAAACAGCTGAACCGATTTTCTTGAAAATTTACACAGTTGTACTATAAGCGTCTGCCAGAGTTCTTCGCTAGGTGTTGTGTTGAGGTACCCCCGATAAATATTGAAAATCGATAATCGAAAAAATCGGGTTATAGAAGGAGTGGCCCGATTTTAATCAAATTTGATACACTTATAGACAAAGACATAAGAAACGATATTCAGAAGTTTCAAGGTTGCAGTTCTTACAATAGAGCAGAAAATCAGTAATATCCCGGATATCGGAAATCAATACCCCCGATATTCTATCTGATCAAAAACCGATATTCAGCCATCAATATGGCTCATTTTCTCCAATTTTACTACCGATGAGTACGATAGGTTTTCATGGACTTACTTAGGTTAGTTTATCCTTGGATGACTTATTTGACTCCGATATCCTAACGGGTCTGATCAAAATCAGTTTTTCAGCTCTTTTATTTTAGTTTTTGCTTCGGATTTGGCTCTAAGTAGATATAATTGTAGTTCTTAATCTCAGCCATGGTACCATTTACTCAGAGGACTTTTTTAGCCTTCAAAATTCAGTTTACGACGAAAAAAACTTATTTGATATCGATACCAGGAAATCAAAATTTGACTTACATCCATTCATTTTTCCTTCAGTCTACGATTTCGCTTTGACTAGAAACAACTATTGCTTTTTAGTCTTTCGTGCCAACGTCCAAAGAGTCTGAGTTCCAGGACCATGGATTAGTTTTACGCTTGCATTACACCAGAGCAACGCTGGGCTATACTGCTAGTGTATATATATATATATATATATATATATATATATATTAATAGGCCCTCCCTTTGATGAGGTCTGAGGATCCGACAACTTCATTCAAATTTTATGTTTGTGTTGTATGTGACACTTCAGTCACGCCAATAACCTACGATTATAAAATCATGTTAGGGCACTTCGACATGGAATAATGGTTACCAAGCTTATCTTTTTTATATCAATTACGACGTAGTAGTGAGTTCAATCCTCACTTTCGGCTTTGTGCACATCTAAATTATGCAGAGTACAAATATATTATTCAATATTTTTTTAAATATTTTAATTTTTCTTATATATATATAAGATGAGGTTTGAGGATCCGACAACTTCATCCCAGTCACGCCAATAACCTGCCTATATCCACATATTGTGCAACAGTAGAGATATCGAAAAATAGCAATAGGAATATTATATGACACTTTTTCTCGTTATCTGCCGTCTCTTAGCAGATCAATACGACTGGTTTCAAAATTTCTGATATAACTCTGGCACAAATATCTTTAGTTATTTTTATCCAGGGTCACTCGCTCGAAGTTAGTATGAGGCACATTGGCAGCTAAGAGGTTACTCTTTAACTTGTCTTTTATATAAAACTCTTATATATATATATATATATATATATATATATATATATATGTGTGTGTGTGTGTGTGTGTGTGGCTGTAAATAAATATGTGTATACGCGCAGATACGCATCAGTGTATAAATATTTATCAGGTGAATATAGAACAGTGCTCAATGCAACTTAACAGATCAAAAAGTATATATTAATAAATATACATATTTTCTTACGTTTTAAGCATGACTCGGAATTTCATGCATAATGCAACCATCAGGTACATATTATGAGCTCACTTATTTGCATATTGCATAAAACTCTGTGTAGTGTTTCCAACATGGAATAATATGTATATTTATTAATATTTATATAAAAGTATCTGCCTTCTTCTGCCGAGCGCCCATGCCTCAGAGGTAGAATCGCCGACTGACGCCAATTCGGTCGGGTTTCAATCCTGGGTTAAAAGCAATCGGAGTCTACCCGTAATGATGAGCTGTGATACAGCGAAACAGATCTGTCTGCGGATGACTATATATATATATATATATATTGCTTGTCTTGTTTTGTTCTGCTGTAGTTATGCCTCTGTAAAGAGAAACTTGTTGTCCACCTTGATTTGTAAATAAAAATATGTTATCTATGTCTACAAATGGTTAGACTTTATTTAAACTTCTGTCATAGTGATTCGAATAGGGTCACAATTCACGTTCTTCTATGACACATCGTTATTATTCTTTCAAACCGAAATCTCTCTCTCTCTCTCTCTCTCTCTCTCTTTCTCTCTCTCTCTGTTTTTCTTATCTCGTCACCTTTAAATTTAATCTCCTTATTCTTCTGCTCTTCCCAGGTAAGTCTTTTTTTTGTCTCTCTCACTACTGACTCCGCCTCACCTTTAATTGCCTTTTTGCTCTTAGACTTTCATCTTTTTCTCTTTTTCTGAATACAGTTATTTCTCTGTCTGTCTGTCTGTCTGTCTCTCTCTTATCTACTGAGCCTCTCACCTTTAGTTCCCTTACTCCCTCTCTCTTTCAGAATATAGGTGATTCTCTAAGCGCAGCTTAGATGCGGCACAAGGCCGAAAATATGGGAAACCCAGTGAGGATCGAACTCACTACTCAATTGTAATGATTCTAGCGAGACAATCTTGTTAACCATTACACCACCTCGAGGAACCCCTCTTTCAGAATACAGTCTCTAATTTATCTTCTCAATCCCTCACTATTAATTCTTTAATCTTCTCATTCAGGCCGCAATCATTTCTCTTTCCTTATCTTTCCCATTTGTATTCTTGCTCTCAGCGTTAATTTGCTTTTTTCCTCTCTTTCAAAGCACAATCTTACTCTCACCCTCTCACTATCACTTATTTCCTCACCCTTCACCTTTCCTTTCTTTTTTCTTCCTCTTTTTCAGATCATAATCATTTTCTTTCTTTCTTTCTTTCTTTCTTTCTTTATCGCTTATATACTTCTTCTAATTCTCTTATTTTCTTTCTCTTTCTCTCTTACTTGTACCCTCTCTCTTTAGGCTTAACTCTACTTATTCACCCACTTTCATTTCTGTCCAAGACGCAATACTGTTTAATTTCGTTTTCACCTAGCCGCAAGGACATTGATAAATTACAGGAATCCATTGATTGTCCAGCCGCTCGGACAAACAACCCGACAGCTGATGACTCTTCTTGCAAAAAGTGTAGCAAAAAGTAAAAAAAATGTTCTTAGATCAATTCATAAATTTCCCGATTCTAAAAAGGTTTAAAAATATGGCATCAGGTTTCGTTCTCAACAATTCTGTTCAGGCAGGGTTTTATTCGTCTTTGACAAGATTAGCTTATTCGGTCGTAGTTAATCTCCTCTATCTTCTTGTATTACAACATTATGACTTGATAGTCGTCGATATCGTCGTCGGCTTTAGCTCGTACCCAAGAATTTAATTTCTTCTTCGATGATCATTTTCTTCATGATGCTATAGTTCAGGATTAAATTCACCGCCAACGTACAGGTTCAGGACTAGAAGCTTCTACATTTACCAAAAAACTGATCAAGTCATCAATTTCCTAGCGCCGTTTGGTTAGCAAAGGTTGATTAAAGGTTAACAAAATCGGAGTAGAAGAAAGTGTAGATGGCGTGAATTTGTTTCAGGTGTGCCTCAATTTGCCAGAAAGTGACCCACACACTCGATTTCATGACTTTCTTCTGCGAAAACATATGGAATGAAACATGCAGAATCTAGTTATGAAAATGCAACGAACTGCTACAGACTCTGTTATAATATCGTGTGGCGCCTTCTATAACATGTCCATTATGCGTAGCCTTTTTCATCCGCTGGTTCAACCGTTTAGATATGTTGTAATCATCATTCACCTGTTTTATAATTGGGGTCTTTGGGATTGGTCACGCTTGGTCTGAGTCCTCGTCTTCATTCTTGCCGCCAAGGGTGGCTCTACCATAGATTAGAAGTCCTGACGGCGTCGTTCTTAGTATCATTCAACCACGCAAGTTCCTCAACCACTACTAGTAGCGATTATCATGGTACACACACAGAAACATACACGTATAGACACACGTGTATATTCTACACTGGATGCGGCAGTAAACAGTTTTTTTATCACTTCACCCCAAGTAAGACTGGGCCGTCACTAGTGTGCCGGGAGTTACAGTAAGAGACAAAAGTGTGTACAGAGGATATTGGAGAAGAGATAAAAGATGAATGATATTCAAGAAGATAGATGGTAATTGGTATGTCCCGGAAAGGGATATATATATATCATTCGAGGTAGCTATGCGGTTTAGGCAAATGTAACCCGGTAGGACAATCTAACAAGTAGACGTAATGGACGGGTACTCGTCCTATCCTGAGACGTAGGCGTAGTCAGTAGACGTACACTTATAGTCGTATGGCCGTAGACCTCTAGTGGTAAACCTATGGAAGTAGACTTCTGTGCATCCTCGCCTTTGTCTGTATTTATGGCTGACACCAGCCAATCACATTCAAGTGAGGGGGAACCAAGGTGTATGCATATTCATTACATATTCATTACATAATTGACGTTGAATTTAAATATTTGGAGATTGTAGCTATCAGATAAGCAAGTAAATGGAAATGAGTCCGACAGGCGGAAAATGCGAAAAAAGAAACTATTGGGGGTAGAAGTGACGGTTAAATGCAACTATTAAAACGGCAAAAAATCGGATGTACATGTCAATCTAGTCAGTCAGATAAGTGCCATACGTGATACACGCTTGGGCGATCATGTCTCTTCCGAGACTGGGCAGAAAATTTTCCCGCAGTAGGTTGCCATTGCTTTCTGCGGTAGACTGGTTGCCGATCAAGGCTATAGAACCTAATCTGTCCTATTATTTAACCCATAACTGGAGGGAAGAGACGGATTAATACCTTTCCCAAGGGTATTTGCGCGTAAGTGAATGCATGGAATTCAACAGGAATTCGAACTCGGCTCCCCGATTTCTCGTTCCGAGCCGATATCCACTGCGCCACAACGCACATACTGTCTATCTAGTAGCAAGCTTAAATTCACATGGACGAGACACCGAAGAAAAAAGATCGTCAAACGCCATTAAAATATTTGTAGAAAAGACAGAATGAAGCCACGTCACGGTGAGAAAGAAACTGGAGTCGAGCTGAAAGAGTGAAGGAATAAGGGTACTAAAGGTAAGAGGCCCAATAGATAAGTGAGAGAGAGAAATAGAGAGAAAAAAAAAGAAAGGGAGAGAGAGAGAGAGAAAAGAGAAAGAAAGAGAGAAATAGAGAGAAAAAAAAAGAAAGTGGGAGAGAGAGAGAGAGAAAAGAAAGAAAGAAAGAGAGAGAAGAGAAAGAAAGAAAGAGAGAAGAGAGAGAAAAGAGAGAGAGAGAGAGAGAGAGAGAGAGAGAGAAAAGAAAGAAAGAAAGAAAGAAAGAAGAGAGAAGAGAGAAAAAAGAGAGAGAGAGAAGAGAGAAAAAAGCGAGAGAGAGAGAGAGAGAAAAAAGCGAGAGAGAGAGAAAAAAGCGAGAGAGAGAGAGAGAGAAAAAAGCGAGGAGAGAGAGAGAGAAAAAGAGAGAGAGAAAGAAAAGAGAGAGAAAAAGAGAGAAAGAGAGAAAGAAAGAAAGAGAGAAGAGAGAAAAAGAGAGAAGAGAGAAAAAAGCGAGAGAGAGAGAAGAGAGAAAAAGCGAGAGAGAGAGAGAGAAAAAAAGCGAGAGAGAAAAGAGAGAGAGAAAAAGAGAAAGTGAGAGAGAGAAAGAGAGAGAAAAAAGAGAAAGAAAGAGAGAAGAGAGAAAAAGAGAGAAGAGAGAAAAAAGCGAGAGAGAGAGAGAGAAAAAAGCGAGAGAGAAAAGAGAGAGAGAAAAAGAGAGAGAGAGAGAGAGAAAAGAGAGAGAAAAAAGAGAGAAAGAAATGACTGTATCCAGAACAAGAGGATAAATGAGAGTCTAAGAAATAAATGAGAATGAGAAAAGGATTGTGGTTTGAAAGAGAAGAAAACCATATTCTATCGATTTTGTCATCAAATGCTACTTTTAATCACAATAATTGAAACTAAACAATAAACAAGAAAATAAAAGCACAAAATCATCATCAAATATATCAGCCCATTTTTTATTATTCTCTTTCTTTAAAATATTTGTCATAAATAATAGAGGTAAAAAATAAATAAATGAAACAAGATCTCAAGTCAGCATGTACGCCAATGACACCACACTTTACTCTCGCCTCGATCAAAACTCCGGTGTGGGCGATAAAGCAAACCTCGCTGCCGAGCTTGAGAAGGACCTCCAATCCGTGGTGAATTGGGGTAAGAAATGGCTCCCTGAGAGTTAAAACAGTACGCCTCCTTGGCCGCATCGAATCCATTGCTAAATCCGCTGCTATGAAAGTCGGTTCTCTGTGCAGGGCCCGGTAGATTTTTCCCGCCTGAGTCCATCCTGCACATCTATAAATCTACCATCCGCCCGTGTATTGAATACTGCTGCCACATCTGGTCAGGTGCCCCTGCTATTCTCCTTGGGGTCCTTGACAAAATACAACGGAGAATCTGTAATGTGATCGATACCGACTTGGCAAACCGGCTGCAGTCACTCACTCACCGGCGTGACGTGGCTTCCCTGTGCCTCTTCTATAAATACCATCACGGCTTCTGCTCCGATGAACTTAGCTCACTGGTGCCCACTACATATGAATTTACTCGAGCCACAAGATTAGCAACTAGATCCCACCCTTTTACAGTGAAACAGATAAAAAGTAACCGCAAATTCTACTCCAACAGCTTCTTTTCACGCACTTCCCGCCTGTGCAATTCCTTTCCATATACTTGCTTCCCCGACAGCTACAATCTCTTAAATGTAAGGTCAATAGACATCTATCACACTAACTCACATCCATTCCCTCAAACACTCTACCCATCTACCCAACCCCCATTCTCGGCATCCTCATCCGTCTACCACCCTCCTTCCGACATTTTTTTATAACTAACCACTCTTTTTCATAACTTTCCCCTAAGTAACCCCCTGCGCAACAGTGGCAGTGGAATGCCTTGCTTGGGGTGAAATGATTAAAAATAAAAAAATAAAAAATAACGTAATGTCTCGAAATGCTTTTCGTACAACTTTGGAAATAGATTTCTCGCCTATAAAAAATGTTACTAGTTAGTAGAATGGTTAAAAGATTAACCTCTGAGAACGTCCGTTACCACCATATAAACTTGTATTTAGTTAGAGTATAATGATTAAAATGTAACTCAGCAAGTGTGTTAACAAATACAAATAGATCTTTATATACCCAATATAAAAATACAGAAGGATGAGGTGAATGTTAAAGTTTCAAATGTAATTTTCAAATAAAAGACAAGGAAAGAGTCCAGATGCAAGTATATATATATATATATATATATATATATAGATAGATAGATATACAAAAGTAAAACTCCGAAAATTACATATGTCGTATAGCCATTTCAGCGAGAAAAAACCTCGCATCTTCAGGGACAAAATTTATTAATTATGCAATTACAGTACAAAATAATCATTTTTAATATTAATAGGATCTGTTTTGGGATTTTACCTACAAGTCATTTTCGTTTTGTATATATATATATATATATATATATATATATATATATATATATATATTATCCTACGTTTTAAGCAATCATCAGGTGCATATTATGAACTGAACGTTTTGAAAAACGTTCAGTTCTTAATATGCATCTGAGGATTGCATAATGCATGAAACTCCGACTCGTTCTTAATACGTTGGATAATATGTATATTTATTAATATATACTTTTTGCTCTGTTTTCCTGCATTGTGCACTGTTCTATTAACAATTCATAATTTTTTATATATTAATGTGTATCTGTGTGTATACTCATATATATATATATATATATATATATATATACTTATTTACATCTACCCATCCATCCATCCATATATATATGTATACACACATATATATTGTTTGAACATTATTTTTTATCGAAATAAATTTATCAAATTATCGGTTGTTTATAACCAAGTTTCGTTAAAATTCTTTAATTTCCGTAACATGTTTACACACACACACACGCACACACACACACACACACACACACACACACACACACACACACAGCGGGAGATAGAGAGAGGTCAAGAAGAAAATAGATCATTTATATACAAAGATATCAAATTACATCAAACTTCACTTGTATAAAAAAAAGAAACAGCAGCAGAAAAACCCTGAAGAGTCAAAACATCTCAATAATGCCTTAACAAAACTTCGAAGACAGCATGACAAAAATAACACTGCTCATCTAAGTGTCAAACTTCTCCACATTATATATATATATATATATATATATAATCAAATAAAACTTCCCTTTTTTCACTTCCCCTCCCACATTTTTCTTTCATTCTCCTTTTTAAGTGAACTTCCGGTGTATAAATTGGGTTATAGAAGGAGTGGTCCGATTTTAATCAAATTTTATACACTCATAGACAAAGACATAAGAAACGATATTCAGAAGTTTCAAGGTTGCAGTTCTTACAATAGTGTAGAAAATCGATTATATATATATATATATATATATATATATATATATATATAAAAGGCAAGATGTTTGTGTGTCTGTTTATCTGTCTGTATGTCCTTTATACAAAAATCCACAATTTTTATCCTATTCTCACCAAACTTCACACAAATATTCTTTAGGTTGAGTCAGACCTCCAGGATCATGGATTAGTTTGAAAGCTTTCATTACACCCGAGCAACGCCGGGCTATGCTGCTAGTATCGAATAAATATGGCTGGTGAACTGAACAGATCAGCTGATTTACAGATCTTTGTTTCCGTGTTAACCTTTTACTGTGCCGCCTTATTGTGTCTTAGAGGAGAACAACATTTTTCCTATTGGCGAACGTAGGGCACTTTTCAAACTTTTATGGACATATTGTAGCTGCTAGACTTATAAATGTGCATTAAATTCTTCATTGCGTTTTATGAACTCTATATTTATAATATACAGTTATTAGACTCATCCAACTCTCTGAATCATGCAAACTTTACCTTTTTTTTAATGGATCTCACCTTTCTCTGTCGGTTTTGCAGATTTCTCCTTATCAGTTCACTCTCTTTTGGGTTGAACGTTGTTATATATATGTATTTATTTTGTAAAACTTACAAAATTATGGCTCAAGGCCGAAAATGGGGAGGGGGAACAAAACTCGGGTTGGTCTACAGATACTCTATCCTATATCTAGCTAATCAGATTCGCGACCCATACATACGTTACAATGATTCTCATTCACCATAAAAATTTGTCCATCAACACTCATACTTGTCGTGCACCAAAATACCGCAAAAAACATACCTAGGACCTACAAAACGCCCCAAGTGTACATAAAAATTTGTAATTTGTACAATAGATTACAAAAATAACTTTAAAAATTTTCCATGAAATGACATACTGGGAAGGGGTTATGAAGAAACAAAAAATCCCCAAAACAAAAACAATTTCAAATGAATATATATATACATAGTGTTAGTAAGACCCAAACACACCCTCATAATTAAAGAGGCCGCTGTATTCTGCCTTAAAAAGGACAGAATCAAGAAGCTCTCTTTCTAAGGGGAATGGAGAAGCCGGGTACAAAATAAATTGGACTGGAGAATATATAAGGCTGACCCAGCCGAGAATGAAAACGGGACAAAATAACAATGGACAATGGGGATCTCGAACTGGATCATAACAAAAGCAGTGGAGCCGGGAACAGGCCGGGACAAACACATTCACTCACATTAACTAGATACACAAAAGAATTCTTACCTTAACCGCGGGAGGGGTTCCAAAGGAATCCACCCCGATGCGACTAGCAGATCTAAAAGAGAAAATCAAGGCTAGCCCCGGTCACGCGAACCAGGCTCGCTGCAATTATCCACCTTTCTAATCTTCATTAGATCCTGATCCGAAATATATAACATCGCTTAAGAACGGTTAGAGTGATAAAGTCCTCATTATAACTGGTTTCCGAAGACGAAAATTACTTTAGATTCAACCTAATCGTCGTTAATTGGTTGTTTTTGTTTAGCGGCATATCAACACCTCTATGGGTTATTTAATGCCGAAATCTAAATATATTGTACGCAATTCTTTTTTGAGATAATAATGGTTTAGTGATACAAGTTTTACTAATTAACCCATAGCTAGGGAGAAGAGGTGGATTCATACCTTTCCCAAGGATATTTACGTGTAAGTGAATATAATGAACCTAACTGGAATTGGAACACATCTTTCCGATTATAAATTCCGAGACGTTATCCATTGCACCACTTACATATCTAAACTTACAGTATCTTTTGTCTTTCAAGTGGTCACCCATCCAGGTACCAACCAAGATCGACGTTGCTTAACTTTAGTGATCGTACGGAACCGGTTTTTCAACGTGATGCTGCCATAAGCCCTAATATAGGCATACCTCAGGTTATGTCGTTTCGAGTTAAGTCAATCTTGATTATACGTCCTTTCTCAAAAAAGAACACCTGGAAAAATAAAATTCAAGGAGAAAGAAAGAAGAACACAGTTCAAGGAACTCTCGATCAGTTTCTTATCAAAAAGCCTATCGAACAACAACAGCCAAAATCAACTGTTAATGCTGACGATCCACAGCCATCTACGTCTGCGATGTAAATAAACAAATTGATTGTGAAATTTGGTAATTTTAACATAAATTAGCTTATTAGCTTACTATCTCAAAATCATTTTCATAACTCTGTTATTTAACCTTACAAAATCATTTTATTTTTCTTGGAAAAAACTACATTCACAAATAAAGAATCCGCAATGTACTGTAAAGATTGTAAAATTTTATATTTACAAGTATGTACGTACATGTATTCGCAAATTTATACTACTTTTTTTCTGTACTATATTAAAAACTAAAATTTATTTGTTTGTAAACTGAAAATAGATTCTTATTAACCATATATTACTAAAAATGCATTTGTAAAAAAAATACAGAACTGGGAATGGTTATTTGTGGTTTAGCCTAGTGTCATGTAAATTTGGAGACAAGTAAATTTGACTTGAGCAGTTTACTGACTTAAATCGCCTTTCACTGAACAAATTATTGACGTAAGATGAGGCATACCTGCAGTCATAATAGTATATGTGACTCATTATATGTTACTATGTACCTGCTACCTCTTAAATTATAGATGTGTAATTGAGAAAAACCTCAAGCCCGTTTCATGACGGTAATTTTCCTTAATATACTTTATTTACGTCAGACTATCTTAAAACGAGTTCTTATATTGCCACAGTACGTAATGCGTACATCCGTCCGTCTACCTATAAAACATTCATTACACCTAAAAACTATGAGAATGGGACTACTTCTTACTGACTTAACGTCTGTTAGATACTCAGTCATGCAGAGTACAGGGTGTTGCTCGGATTCTTTTTAATCAAACGTCAGAAAAATATTTGTTGGCTGATGATTATTCAAATGCATGGCAGGAAGACAACAACTTGGACATTGGTTAGATACGTAAGCAGAATGTTCGGCAATAATACAAAGAAAAATATTGTATGCATTTTCTCACATTCGTCGGAAGTACGTTAGGAAATAGAATGACTCTCCTACATTGCTATTTTTAGACAAGTTAGGTAAGGTATAATTTTAGAATTTTTCATTCAACACTGATTCCCTGAGGTGCCTAATGAAAGACGCGTCTTAATGATCGAGGCGGTGAAGTCAGAATTATTCCCAGAAAGCCATAAACGGGCGGCGAGGTCGGTTACAGAAAATCATTTAAAGGGTCATAAAATGCGAAATTAATAAAAGGGATGAACTTAATTGTTGGGAAGTAGTTTTCGCACTGAAGGTTGTAATCGTGCTATGTCGGTTGCTATCGATTTAACGTACCCAAAATGTTAGGAACTTGGTAATCTTCCACTGAAAGCTGACTCCTTAGTATTCGGCTAACTGTCGATTAATATCAACTGCCTAGTAGTTCTACTGAATTCAAGTAGAAGTCTAAAGAACTCCTATGAACTTCCGAAGTACTTCTTCAGTTAACTTCCTGTTAACTCTTATTAATATAGGCGGGAGAGTCCATTATCTGAGGAATAGGTGTGTTTCCCCATAACATTAATATAGGAGGGAGAGTCCATTATCTGAGGAAAAGGTGTGTTTCCCCATAGCATTAATATAGGCGGGAGAGTCCATTATCTGAGGAAAAGGTGTGCTTCACCATAGCATTAATATAGGCGGGAGAGTCCATTATCTGAGGAAAAGGTGTGCTTCACCATAGCATTAATATAGGCGGGAGAGTCCATTATCTGAGGAAAAGGTGTGCTTCCCCATAGCATTAATATAGGAGGGAGAGTCCATTATCTGAGGAAAAGGTGTGTTTCCCCATAGCATTAATATAGGCGGGAGAGTCCATTATCTGAGGAAAAGGTGTGCTTCACCATAGCATTAATATAGGCGGGAGAGTCCATTATCTGAGGAAAAGGTGTGCTTCCCCATAGCATTAATATAGGCGGGAGAGTCCATTATCTGAGGAAAAGGTGTGCTTCCCCATAGCATTAATATAGGCGGGAGAGTCCATTATCTGAGGAAAAGGTGTGCTTCACCATAGCATTAATATAGGCGGGAGAGTCCATTATCTGAGGAAAAGGTGTGCTTCACCATAACATTAATAATCTCGAGTAAGAGTATTGAGCTTGATATTTTTACAGTAATGTTTGCCTTGTCAGTTAAGTGCCATGCGTGATACACGCTTGGGCGATCATGTCTCGTTGTGGTGCAGCGAATATCGACTCGGAACGACAAATCAGGAAACCAGGTTCGAATTCCAGTTGAATTCCTTGCATTCACTTACGCACAAATACCCTTGGTAAATGTATTAATCCGTCTCTTCCCTCCAGTTATGGGTTAAATAATAAGACAGACTAGGTTCTATAGCTTTGGCTGGCAACCAGTCTATCGCAGAAAGCAGTGGCTACCTACTGCGGGATAATCTTCTATCCAGTTTGCCTGGTACAAGCCCCAAAAGTAACTCGTGGTCGTGGTTTAGAGATTGAGAGGAACAGTTTATATGGGGAAGACTAGTGTTCGGGAATGCATGGTCTTATGAGTTGGTTCCAAATGTAACCGCTTCATGGGAATAGGTTGCTCGAGTGGAATTTAATCTCAGTAAAGAAATACGAAGGAAATCAAGGTGGTTCGCTAAAATATGCGTGACATTGCGGGTCTTGGCCGTGAATGCTAGAAGTGGTGGAACTTTGAAACATGGGTCGTCTGAACACATCCATGGCATAGCGAAAGAGAAGCGGAAAATTGCAACATTTAGCCTGTAGGAAAAAGCTTGTAGGTTGAAAAATAATTAATTACCCACAAGGAGGCGGAAAAGTTTTTGGACTCTATCGAAATTGGAAGTTTACCTTTCTTTATTTTTTTTCCATTTTATCTTTCTTTATTTCTTTCTGTTTTTATTTTTCTTTATTTCATTACATTTTTCTCTTTCTTTATTTCTTCCATTTTTCTCTTTCTTTATTTTTTCCATTTTTCTCTTTCTTTATTTCTTTGCATTTTTCTCTTTCTGTGTTTCATTCCATTTTACTCTTTCTTTATTTTTTCCATTTTTCTCTTTCTGTGTTTCATTCCATTTTTCTCTTTCTTTATTTCTTACCATTTTTCTTTTTCTTTATTTCTTTCCATTTTTCTCTTTCTTTCTTTCTTTCCATTTTTCTCTTTCTTTATTTCTTTCCATTTTTTCTCTTTCTTTATTTCTTTCCATTTTTCTCTTTCTTTATTTCGTTCCATTTTACTCTTTCTTTATTTTTTCCATTTTTCTCTTTCTTTATTTCATTCCATTTTTCTTTCTTTATTTCATACAATTTTTCTTTTTCTTTATTTCATACAATTTTTCTTTTTCTTTATTTCATACAATTTTTCTTTTTCTTTATTTCATACAATTTTTCTTTTTCTTTATTTCATACAATTTTTCTTTTTCTTTATTTCATACAATTTTTCTTTTTCTTTATTTCATACAATTTTTCTTTTTCTTTATTTCATACAATTTTTCTTTTTCTTTATTTCATACAATTTTTCTTTTTCTTTATTTCATGCCATTTTTCTCTTTCTTTATTTCTTACCATTTTTCTCTTTCTTTATTTCTTTCCATTTTTCTCTTTCTTTATTTCATTCTATTTTACTCTTTCTTTATTTTATTCCATTTTACTCTTTCTTTATTTCATTCCATTTTTCTCTTTCTTTATTTCATTCCATTTTTCTCTTTCTTTATTTCATTCCATTTTTTCTCTTTCTTTATTTCTTTCCATTTTTCTTTTTCTTTATTTCATTATATTTTACTCTTTCTTTATTTTATTCCATTTTACTCTTTCTTTATTTCATTCCATTTTTCTCTTTCTTTATTTCATTCCATTTTTCTCTTTCTTTATTTCTTTCCATTTTTCTTTTTCTTTATTTCATTATATTTTACTCTTTCTTTATTTTATTCTATTTTACACTTTCTTTATTTCATTCCATTTTTCTCTTTCTTTATTTTTTTCCATTTTTCTCTTTTTTTATTTTTTCCATTTTTCTCTTTCTTTATTTCATTCCATTTTTCTCTTTCTTTATTTCATTCCATTTTTCTCTTTCTTTATTTCATTCCATTTTTCTCTTTCTTTATTTCATTCCATTTTTCTCTTTCTTTATTTCATTCCATTTTTCTCTTTCTTTATTTCATTCCATTTTTCTCTTTCTTTATTTCATTCCATTTTTCTCTTTCTTTATTTCATTCCATTTTTCTCTTTCTTTATTTCATTCCATTTTTCTCTTTCTTTATTTCATTCCATTTTTCTCTTTCTTTATTTCATTCCATTTTTCTCTTTCTTTATTTCATTCTATTTTTCTTTTTTTTGTTCATTCTATTTTTTCTTTCTTTATTTCATTGCATTTTCCTCTTTCTTCATTTCTTTCCATTTTTCTCTTTCTTTATTTTTTCATTTTTCTCTTTCGTTGTTTCTTTCCATTTTTCTATCTCTTTATTTTTTCCATTTTTATCTTATTTTTCGATGTTTATCGTTTTTTAATTTTTCCATTTTATCTTTCTTTATTTTTTCCAGTTTTATCTTTCTTTATTGTTTTTCTTTTTTATCTTTATTTTTTCCATTTTTTCTTTCATTATGTTTTCCATTTTTATCTTTCTTTATTTTTCCATTTTTATCTTTCTTATTTCTTTCCATTTTTATCTTTCTTTCGTACTTTCTTTTCATATCTGTCTTTCTTTCTTTCTCTCCATTTTTATCTTTCTATCTTTATTTCTATTTTTATCTTTCTTCTGTCTTTCTTTCTTTCTATTTGTTTTTTCTTCTTTCTTTCTTTCTTTCTTTCTATTTGTTCTTTCTGTCTATCTGTCTTTCTTTATTTCCAATTTTATCTGTCTTTCTTTTTTTTCGATTTTATCTTTCTTTCCTTCCTTTTTTTCCATTTGATCTCTTTTTTTATTTTTTTATTTTTTTTGTATATTTTCATTTTTTTTTTCCTTTCTTTCTTTCTTATTTTCCTTTTTATCTTTTTTCCTATCTTTCTTCAGGTTCGTTTTGTTGTTTTTTTTAAACATCGTTTTATGTTTTTCTTTTCTTCATCTCTCCTCTTCATGCCTCCCTTCCCACTATCTACCTATCCTCTCCATTTCCATTAACCCCTTAACCCCTTAATAACCCATTAATAACCCATTAACCCCTTAATAATTTATTTTTGTTTCAACTCAGATTTTTTCAGCATGATTTTCCCCTTATTTCTCGAACATCATTATTTTCCATTTTTTTCCTCTTCGTTATCAATTTACTTTTTTCCTTTTCTTCATTTCACACATGCATTTATTAGTTTTTTTTTTATCAACGCCTTTCTTTCTTTTTCTCGTTCTGTGATATAATCTTTCCCGTGAATCGTTTTTCATGTCCTTTCTTTCATTCTTTCTTCGTTTAGATGTGAATGTCATAAGATAGATAAATAGATAGAAGAGAATGCACTGACATAGATAAATAAATTCAAGTGAATGTACTTAAATAGATAGACGTGAATCTAGATAAATAGACGTGAATCTACATAGAAGTGTTAGATTCACTTGGATTTTCATCGAAAATGAGGACAAAACTGGAAGCAGCGGAAATGTGGTTCTACAGAAGGATGCTGCGGATATCATGGACTGAGCATGCAAGCAACGATGAGGTGTTGGAAAGAATGGTAACAAAAAGGAAATTAATACTGAGCATCAGGAAGAGACAACTGAAGTTCCTGGGACACGCAATGAGGAAGAAGAGCCTGGAGAACCTGATACTGACTGATACCAGATAGAAGGAAAGAGAGACAGAGGAAGGCAGCGGATAACATATTTGCAGGGTCTGATCAGGTGGATGACGGAACGGGGGTTGTCAGGAGTAACAGGAGCAAACATACTAAGAGTCACAAGGGATAGGGAGACGTGGAGAACCATGATCTGAAGGGACAGGTCACATAGAAGAAGAAGAATTTTATTTATATCTATCTGCATACATACATTCACTTGAATCTATTTCAAGCATATTATATTCCATGTACTTACAAAAATAGAAGTGAATCTATTTGGATATTTACACTTTTTACATTGTTCGGAGTGTTGTCCTCATCTTTATCGACATATTCACAATGTTTCAACCGTTGTTTTTAATTTCAGACCAAACTCTTCATTTCACTCACGTGCTATGCCACTTTCAGATATCTCGGCATCAGTTACCTTTTAATTCAACTCTCAAAAGTTTTGTTCAAGTATTGAAATCACAACACTTTTGACAAATCAATTGATTCAACCACAGCTTTTATCCACTCAACCAAATCTCCCGGAGACCACCACTGTTTGAATTTTGGAGACTTAATATCTCAGTAAATATATTTAGCAGAGCTCATATTACAATTTTTGGTGTCATTGTTTTTCTTTAGCGCCCCATATTAATGTATTCCTGTGTATGCTTGGCAGATAGATAGATATAAGTGAATGTAGATAGATAGATAGATAGATAGATAGATAGATAGAAGTGAATGTAGATAGATAGATAGATAGAAGTGAATGTAGATAGATAGATAGATAGAAGTGAATGTAGATAGATAGATAGATAGAAGTGAATGTAGATGGATAGATAGATAGAAGTGAATGTAGATGGATAGATAGATAGAAGTGAATGTAGATAGATAGATAGATAGAAGTGAATGTAGATAGATAGATAGATAGAAGTGAATGTAGATAGATAGATAGATAGAAGTGAATGTAGATAGATAGATAGATAGAAGTGAATGTAGATAGATAGATAGATAGAAGTGAATGTAGATAGATAGATAGATAGAAGTGAATGTAGATAGATAGATAGATAGAAGTGAATGTAGATAGATAGATAGATAGAAGTGAATGTAGATAGATAGATAGATAGAAGTGAATGTAGATAGATAGATAGATAGAAGTGAATGTAGATAGATAGATAGATAGAAGTGAATGTAGATAGATAGATAGATAGAAGTGAATGTAGATAGATAGATAGATAGAAGTGAATGTAGATAGATAGATAGATAGAAGTGAATGTAGATAGATAGATAGATAGAAGTGAATGTAGATAGATAGATAGATAGAA
>JBBBDQ010000457.1:3180000-3189128 GCA_037127315.1 Ascarosepion bandense
ATAGATAGATAGATAGATAGATATAAGTGAATGTAGATAGATAGATAGATAGATATAAGTGAGATAGATAGATAGATAGATAGATAGATATAAGTGAATGTAGATAGATAGATAGATAGATAGATATAAGTGAATGTATTAGATAGATAGATAGATAGATATAAGTGAATGTAGATAGATAGATAGATAGATATAAGTAGATAGATAGATAGATAGATAGATATAAGTGAATGTAGATAGATAGATAGATAGATAAGTGAATGTAGATAGATAGATAGATAGACAGATATAAGTGAATGTAGATAGATAGATAGATAGATAGATAGATATAAGTGAATGTAGATAGATAGATAGATAGATAGATAGATATAAGTGAATGTAGATAGATAGATAGATAGATAGATAGATAGATAGATAGATAGATAGATAGATAGATATATATAAGTGAATGTAGATAGATAGATAGATAGATAGATATAGAGTAGAGATAGATAGATAGATAGATAGATAGATATATTTATGTAGATAGATAGATAGATATAAGTGAATGTAGATAGATAGATAGATAGATAGATATAAGTGAATGTAGATAGATAGATAGATAGATAGATATAAGTGAATGTAGATAGATAGATAGATATAAGTGAATGTAGATAGATAGATAGATATATAAGTGAATGTAGATAGATAGATAGATAGATATAGTGAATGTAGATAGATAGATAGATAGATAGATAGATATAAGTGAATGTCGATAGATATAGAGTGAATGTCGATAGATAGATAGATAGATAGATAGATAGATAGATAGATATAAGTGAATGTAGATAGATAGATAGATATAGATAGATAGATAGATAGATAGATAGATAGATAGATAGATAGATAGATAGATAGATAGATAGATAGATATAAGTGAATGTCGATAGATAGATAGATATAAGTGAATGTCGATAGATAGATATAAGTGAATGTCGATAGATAGATAGATATAAGTGAATGTCGATAGATAGATAGATATAAGTGAATCAATAGATAGATAGATAGATATAAGTGAATGTCGATAGATAGATAGATAGATAGATAGATAGATAGATAGATATAAGTGAATGGATAGATAGATAGATACATAGATAGATAGATAGATAGATAGATAGATAATAGATAGATAGATAGATAGATAGATATAAGTGAATGTAGATAGATAGATAGATAGATATAAGTAGATAGATAGATAGATAGATAGATATAGATAGATAGATAGATAGATAGATAGATAGATAGATAGATAGATAGATAGATAGATAGATATAAGTGAATGTAGATAGATAGATAGATAGATATAAGTGAATGTAGATAGATAGATAGATAGATGATGAATGTAGATAGATAGATAGATAGATATAAGTGAATGTAGATAGATAGATAGATAGATATAAGTAGATAGATAGATAGATAGATAGATATAAGTAGATGTAGATAGATAGATAGATAGATATATAGATAGATATAGATAGATAGATAGATAGATATAGATAGATAGATAGATAGATAGATAGATAGATAGATATAGAGAGAGAGAGAGATAGATAGATAGATAGATAGATAGATATATATAGATAGATAGATAGATAGATAGATAGATATAAGTGAATGTAGATAGATAGATAGATAGATAGATAGATAGATAGATAGATAGATAGATAGATAGATGAGTGAATGTAGATAGATAGATAGTTATAAGTGATGTAGATAGATAGATAGATATAGATGAATGTAGATAGATAGATAGATATAAGTGAATGTAGATAGATAGATAGATAGATAGATAGATAGATAGATAGATAGATAGATAGATATAAGTGAATGTAGATAGATAGATAGATATAAGTGAATGTATGTAGATAGATAGATAGATAGATAGATAGATAGATATAAGTGAATGTAGATAGATAGATAGATAGATAGATATAAGCGAATACAGATAGATAGATAGATAGATAGATATAAGTGAATGTATAGATAGATAGATAGATAGATAGATATAAGTGAATGTAGATAGATAGATAGATAGATAGATAGATAGATATAGATAGATAGATAGTTATATAAGTGAATGTAGATAGATAGATAGATAGATGAATGTAGATAGATAGATAGATAGATAGATAGATAGATAGATAGATAGATAGATATAAGTGAATGTAGATAGATAGATAGATAGATATAAGTGAATGTAGGATAGATGAATAGGTAGATAGATATATATAATTGAATGTAGATGGATAGATAGGTTGATAGATACTTATAAGTGAATGTTGAGTGAATGTGAATGTAGATACATAGATAAAGAGTTAGATAGATAGATGTGAATGTAGATAGATAGATAGATGTGAATATAGATAGATAGATGTGAATATAGATAGATAGATAGATAGATAGAAGTGTATGTAGATAGATAGATAGATAGATAGATAGAAGTGAATGTAGATAGATAGATAGATAGATAGATATATGTGAATGTAGATAGATAGATAGATAGATATATGTGAATGTAGATAGATAGATAGATAGATATATGTGAATGTAGATAGATAGATAGATAGATATATGTGAATGTAGATAGATAGATAGATAGATATATGTGAATGTAGATAGATAGATACATAGATAGATATATGTGAATGTAGATAGATAGATAGATAGATAGATATAAGTGAATGTAGATAGATAGATAGATAGATAGATAGATAGATATAAGTGAATGTAGATAGATAGATAGATAGATATAAGTGAATGTAGATAGATAGATAGATAGATATAAGTGAATGTAGATAGATAGATAGATAGATATAAGTGAATGTAGATAGATAGATAGATAGATCGATAGATATAAGTGAATGTAGATAGATAGATAGATAGATATAAGTGAATGTAGAGAGATAGATAGATATAAGTGAATGTAGAGAGATAGATAGATAGATATAAGTGAATGTAGAGAGATAGATAGATAGATATAAGTGAATGTAGAGAGATAGATAGATAGATAGAAGTGAATGTAGAGAGATAGATAGATAGATAGAAGTGAATGTAGAGAGATAGATAGATAGATAGAAGTGAATGTAGAGAGATAGATAGATAGATAGAAGTGAATGTAGAGAGATAGATAGATAGATAGAAGTGAATGTAGAGAGATAGATAGATAGATAGAAGTGAATGTAGATAGATAGATAGAAGTGAATGTAGATAGATAGATAGAAGTGAATGTAGATAGATAGATAGAAGTGAATGTAGATAGATAGATAGAAGTGAATGTAGATAGATAGATAGAAGTGAATGTAGATAGATAGCTAGATAGATACATAGATAGATAGATGGATAGAAGTGAATGTAGATAGACATATAGATAGATAGATGGATAGAAGTGAATGTAGATAGACAGATAGATAGATAGATGGATAGAAGTGAATGTAGATAGATAAATACATAGAGAGATAGATGGAAGTGAATGTAGATAGATACATACATACATAGATAGATAAAAGTGAATATAGATAGATAGATAGATAGATAGATAGATGTGAATATAGATAGATAGATAGATAGATGAATATAGATAGATAGATAGATAGATAGATGTGAATATAGATAGATAGATAGATAGATAGATGTGAATATAGATAGATAGATAGATAGATAGATGTGAATATAGATAGATAGATAGATAGATAGATGTGAATATAGATAGATAGATAGATAGATAGATGTGAATATAGATAGATAGATAGATAGATAGATAGATGTGAATATAGATAGATAGATAGATAGATAGATAGATGAATATAGATAGATAGATAGATAGATAGATGTGATTATAGATAGATAGATAGATAGATATGATTATAGATAAATAGCAGATAGATGTGATTATATATAGATAGATAGATAGATGTGATTATAGATAGATAGATAGATAGATAGATAGATGTGAATATAGATAGATAGATAGATAGATGTGAATATAGATAGATAGATAGATAGATGTGAATATAGATAGATAGATAGATAGATGTGAATATAGATAGAAGTGAATGTAGATAGATAGATAGATAGAAGTGAATGTAGATAGAGATAGATAGATAGATAGATAGAAGTGAATGTAGATAGATAGATAGAGATAGATTGAAAGATAGAAGAGAATGTAGATAGATAGACAGATAGAAGTGAATGTAGATAGATAGATAGATAGATAGATAGATAGAAGTGAATGTAGATAGATAGATAGATAGATAGATAGATAGAAGTGAATGTAGATAGATAGATAGATAGATAGATAGAAGTGAATGTAGATAGATAGATAAATAGAAGTGAATGTAGATAGATAGACAGATAGATAGATAGATAGATAGAAGTGAATGTATATAGATAGATAGATAGATAGATAGAAGTGAATGTAGATCGATAGATAGATAGATAGATACATGGATAGAAGTGAATGTAGATAGATAGATACATGGATGGAAGTGAATGTAGATAGATAGATAGATAGATAGATAGATAGATAGATAGATACATGGATAGAAGTGAATGTAGATAGATAGATAGATAGATAGATACATGGATAGAAGTGAATGTAGATAGATAGATAGATAGATAGATAGATACATGGATGGAAGTGAATGTAGATAGATAGATAGATAGATAGATAGATAGATACATGGATAGAAGTGAATGTAGATAGATAGATAGATAGATAGATAGATAGATCCATGGATAGAAGTGAATGTACATAGATAGATAGATAGATAGATAGATACATGGATAGAAGTGAATGTAGATAGATAGATAGATAGATAGATATAAGTGAATGTAGATAGATAGATAGATATAAGTGAATGTAGATAGATACATAGATATAAATGAATGTAGATAGACAGATAGATCGATATAAGTGAATGTAGATAGACAGATAGATAGACAGATAGATAGATATATGTGAATGTAGATAGATAGATAGATATATGTATCTATCTACATTCACTTATATCTATCTATGTACATTCACTTATAAGTGAATGTAGATAGATAGATAGATACTTAAATAGATAGATAGAAGTGAATGTAGATAGATAGATAGATAGATAGATACATGGACAGACGTGAAGGTAGATAGACACATAGATAGATAGATAGAAGTGAATGTAGATAGATAGATACATAGATAGATAGAAGTGAATGTAGATAGATAGATACATAGATAGATAGAAGTGAATGTAGATAGATAGATACATAGATAGATAGAAGCGAATGTAGATAGATAGATACATAGATAGATAGAAATGAATATAGATAGATAGATACATAGATAGATAGAAATGAATGTAGATAGATAGATACATAGATAAATAGAAGTGAATGTAGATAGATAGATAGATAGAAGTGAATGTATATAGATAGATATAAGTGACTGTCGATACATAGATAGATAGATAGATATATTGATATAAGTGGATGTAGATAGATTGATATAAGTGAATGTAGATAGATAGATATAAGTGAATGTAGATAGACAGATAGATAGATATAAGTGAATATAGATAGATAGATAGATAAATAGATACATGGATGGAAGTGAATGTAGATAGATAGATAAATAGATACATGGATGGAAGTGAATGTAGATAGATAGATAGATAGATAGATAGATAGAAGTGAATGTAGATAGATAGATATATAGATAGATAGAAGTGAATGTAGATAGATAGATATATAGATAGATAGAAGTGAATGTAGATAGATAGATAGATAGATAGATAGATGGATAGATACATGGATAGAAGTGAATTTAGATAGATACATGGATAGAAGTGAATGTAGATAGATAGATACATGGATAGAAGTGAATGTAGATAGATAGATAGATAGATAGATAGATAGATACATGGATAGAAGTGAAGATAGATAGATAGATACATGGATAGAAGTGAATATAGATAGATAGATACATGGATAGATGTGAATGTAGATAGATAGTTAGATAGATACATGGACAAAAGTGAATGTAGATAGATAGATAGATAGATAGATAGATACATGGACAGAAGTGAATGTAGATAGACACATAGATAGATAGATATAAGTGAATGTAGATAGATAGATAGATAGATACATGGATAGAAGTGAATTTAGATAGATAGATAGATACATGGATAGAAGTGAATGTAGATAGATAGATACATGGATAGAAGTGAATGTAGATAGATAGATACATGGATAGAAATGAATGTAGATAGATAGATAGATAGATACATGGAGAGAAGTGAATGTAGATAGGTAGATAGATACATGGATAGAAGTGAATGCAGATAGATAGATAGATAGATAGATAGATACATGGATAGAAGTGAATATAGATAGATAGATACATGGATAGAAGTGAATGTAGATAGATAGTTAGATAGATACATGGACAAAAGTGAATGTAGATACATAGATAGATAGATAGATAGATAGATAGATACATGGACAAAAGTGAATGTAGATAGATAGATAGATAGATACATGGACAGAAGTGAATGTAGATAGACACCTAGATAGATAGATATAAGTGAATGTAGATAAATAGATACATAGATAGATAGAAGTGAGTGTAGATAGATAGATAGATAGAAGTGAATGTAGGTAGATAGATACATAGATAGATAGACGTGAATGTAGATAGATAGATACATAGATAGATAGAAGTGAAAGTAGATAGATAGATACATAGATAGATAGAAGTGAATGTAGATAGATAGATACATAGATAGATAGAAGTGAATGTAGATAGATAGATACATAGATAGATAGAAGTGAATGTAGATAGATAGATACATAGATAGATAGAAGTGAATGTAGATAGATAGATACATAGATAGATAGAAGTGAATGTAGATAGATAGATACATAGATAGATAGAAGTGAATGTAGATAGATAGATACATAGATAGATAGAAGTGAATGTAGATAGAAGTGAATGTAGATAGATAGATAGAAGTGAATGTAGATAGATAGAAGTGAATATAGATAGGCAGATAGATAAATATAAGTGAATGTATATAGGCAGATAGATAAATATAAGTGAATGTAGGTAGATACATAGATAGATAGTTAGATATAAGTGAATGTAGATGGATAGATAGATAGATATAAGTGAATGTTGATAAGTAGATAGATAGATTGATAGATAGATAGATAGATAGATATAAGTGAATGTAGATGGATAGATAGATAGATATAAGTGAATGTTGATAAGTAGATAGATAGATAGATAGTTAGATAGATAGATAGATAGATATAAGTGAATGTAGATAGATAGATAGATAGATATAAGTGAATGTAGATGGACAGATAGATAGAAATAAGTGAATGTAGATAGACAGATAGATAGATATAAGTGAATGTAGATAGACAGATAGATAGATATAAGTGAATGTAGATAGACAGATAGATAGATATAAGTGAATGTAGATAGACAGATAGATAGATATAAGTGAATGTAGATAGACAGATAGATAGATATAAGTCAATGTAGATAGACAGATAGATAGATATAAGTGAATGTAGATAGACAGATAGATAGATATAAGTGAATGTAGATAGACAGATAGATAGATATAAGTGAATGTAGATAGACAGATAGATAGATATAAGTGAATGTAGATAGACAGATAGATAGATAGATAGATAGATAGATAGAGAGATATAAGTGAATATAGATAGATAGATAGATAGATAGATACATATATCTATCTATCTATCTACATTCACTTATATCTATGTACATTCACTTATAAGTGAATGTAGATAGATAGATAGATACATACATCGATAGTCAGATATAAGTGAATGTAGATACATAGATAGATACATATATAGATAGATATATGTGAATGTAGATAGATAGATAGATACATAAATAGATAGATATCAGTGAATGTAGATAGATAGATAGATACATAAATAGATAGATAGATAGATATAAGTGAATATAGATAGATACATACATAGATAGATGGATAGATATAAGTGAATGTAGATAGATAGATATAAGTGAATGTAGACAGATAGATAGATAGACGTGAATATAGATAGATAGATATAAGTGAATGTAGATAGCTAGATAGATATAAGTGAATGTATTTAGATAGATAAATAGATAGATAGATATAAGTGAATGTAGATAGATAGATAGATATATAGATAGATAGATATAAGTGAATGTAGATAGATAGATAGATATAAGTGAATGTAGATAGATATAAGTGAATGTAGATAGATAGATAGATATAAGTGAATGTAGATAGATAGATAGATATAAGTGAATGTAGATAGATAGATAGATATAAGTGAATGTAGATAGATAGATAGATATAAGTGAATGTAGATAGATAGATAGATATAAGTGAATGTAGATAGATAGATAGATATAAGTGAATGTAGATAGATAGATAGATAGATAGATAGATATATGTGAATATAGATAGATAGATAGATAGATATATGTGAATATAGATAGATAGATAGATAGATATATGTGAATGTAGATAGATAGATATATAGATAGATATATGTGAATGTAGATAGATAGATAGATAGATAGATATATGTGAATGTAGATAGATAGATAGATAGATAGATAGATATAAGTGAATGTAGATAGATAGATAGATAGATATAAGTGAATGTAGATAGATAGATAGATAGATAGATATAAGAGAATGTAGATAGATAGATAGATAGATAGATAGATATAAGTGAATGTAGATAGATAGATAGATAGATAGATAGATAGATATAAGTGAATGTAGATAGACAGATAGATAGATATAAGTGAATGTAGATAGACAGATAGATAGATAGAAGTGAATGTAGATAGACAGATAGATAGATAGAAGTGAATGTAGATAGACAGATAGATGGATAGAAGTGAATGTAGATAGACAGATAGATAGATAGATAGATAGATAGATAGATATACGTGAATATAGATAGATAGATAGATATATGTATCTATCTACATTCACTCATATCTATCTATGTACATTCACTTATAAATGAATGTAGATAGATAGATAGATACATAAATA